>PVIR01035503.1:0-16371 GCA_004026965.1 Petromus typicus | reverse complement strand
TTAAAAAAAAAATTGTTAGGTCCCTGACGCTTCACAGCTTTCATAAATAGACTGGGAGTGTTTCTCCAGCTCTCTCCCTTCTCTGATTAATTCTGATATCATGGACACAATGTTGATCATATTGTACCTGGTTATCGTACAGGAAGAGCAGACATCTAGATAGGCTCGTGAAATTTTTTAACTGTCTGAACCCCTGGGAGACAATAGAGGCAGAAGACCAGGCTTTCTCCCAGAGTAATCTATGTGGAGATGTTAAGGTCATTTTGTGCCAAACTAAAAATGTACCCCTGTTCATAGCAGCCTGCACCAGCTCACAGACAAACTAAAATACTTGCCAGTTTTCTCTGGCATTTTGACCTTTGCATTTCTTTAAGCTTTTGCCATTATAAAAATACTACTTACTTTTGGTACATCTCTTCTACACTTACCTACTCATTTTCTTTCAATATATACCTCAGCTAGGAGTTACTGAGTTAGAGTGTTCATGTTTTAAAGCTCACAATGTTTCTCAAACTTTACTGTGCACAGGAAACACTTGGAGAACTTGCTGAAGGGCTTCGATGGATTGAATAGTTATAGGATAGGTCTAAGATTCCCCATGATGCCTTAGACCATATTTAGTGTTGCAAGTGTCTAATGTTTTGACAATTTGACTTCCAATATATTTTAATAGTATTTTATATTGAGAAAGTGTTGTAAATTATAGACACATTATATATACTTTGACTCATTTAACTAGTTGAGCAACATAGGGATTGTTGCCCATCCCTTTTTGTGGCTATGGAGACAGGCCTGCCAGAATTATCAAACCATGTTACTAGAGAGACTAAGAATAACTACAGTGACAGTAGGCTTCTTAAAACCTTGTCCATTAGAAGCTACTGAAGAAACTTGGAGTTTAGCCTACCCAGTGTATGTTGAAATTCCATAATAATTGCTTTCAGGAAGTCTGGTATATGGAAAGGTCAGAGAAACCTGTTCTGTGCAGAATAAAAAAAAAATCTATGTAGGACTAGTGAATCTTTCACAAGTCAGTATTTCAACAGAGGTAGATGATCACTTGTTAGTGAATAATATAGGGATTGAGGTAGCATGAGATAGGGCAATAAGTTGTTGCTATGCAACACAAGAGGCTAGCGTCTGATATCAAATGTCCTATTACCATTTACAGTCCTGAAATAGGTGCTGAGGAGACTTTAGATTGGATGTGAAAGTGTTCTGGTTGCTGAGGGAGAGTGGGGCCTGTTAGCAAGTTACCCAGACACAGGGTTGGGGTCCTGGAGTCATCCCCTATTCCATTGCCGGAAGGGTTTGAGTTCCCTTCCTTATTATAACAATGTTATCAACATAGCATCTTTCTTCATTTTTCATTCTTCACTTATAACTATCAACTCCAATTTTCAACAGAAAACTTTTTTTTTTTTTTTTTGAGACAGGGTCTTCCTTTGTGGTTCAGGCTGGCCCTGAGCTCAGCCTCCAACTCACATCACAGAATCCTCCTGCCTCTGCCTCCCCAGTGCTGGGATTACAGGCGTGAGCCACCACGCCCGGCACTGTGGTATGTGGTACTGGTTGCTGCTAGGTGCGAGTCTCCACGCCCAGTATTGTATATGGTTACCGGGGAATCGAACCCGGGTCCTTGCGCTTGCAAGACAGGCGCCGGAACCACTGAGCTATATCCCCGGCCAGAAAACTTCTTATAGCCATGTTAAGCGTTCTGAGGGGCAAAGAGCCAGGAGGACACATTCTCTCTTTAGGTTGCTTTGGAACTTAGTAAATGACAAACCAAACTAGTCTTCTTATCCTCTGACTATGCCTCCAGGTTTTCTGTTTAGACGAACTCATCTGTGCTTCCTGCACGATGCACGCAGTCTTGCCACTTGCTGTGTGTCCAATATTTTGCGGGACCATTTCCTTTATAATAACTCCTTTGGAGCTTCTGGATCTAAGAGTGACCTGAGAGAGCATCTTCACTTCCCCTTTTAACATCTCACCGAAGTGGTAAAAAACTTATACAAGAGCAGTCAGTTTGTGAGACCGCTGTGAGAGTAGATGTTCCCTGGGCTAGATTTTTAAAAAACAATTTCACTGAGGTATAATTCATACACTATAGAATTCATCCACTTAAAGTGGAAAATGTAATGGCTTCAGCATCTTCACAGAGTTGTATGATCATCATCACAATAGAATGCTTCCATTACGCCTCAAAGGACTCCTGGGTGTGTTCCAGTCACTCTCCATTTCTTTTCAACTATCCCCTGTCCCTATTCTTCGGCAAGTACTAATTTAATTTCATTACCTATACATTTGCCTATTCTGATTATCTCATATAAGTTGAAACAGAATCTGTGATGTGTGTGTGTGTGTGTGTGTGTGTGTGTGTGTGTGTGAGAGAGAGAGAGACAGGGAGAGAGAAAGAGAGAGAGACAGAGTGAGAGAGAGTCTGCTTTTATTTAGCATAATGTTGCAAAAATCTATCCATATTGTAGAATGTATCAGTAATAAATTCCTTTTTATTGTTGTATGAATACTATGCCTTATTTCTGTTTGACAGACATTTGGGTTGCTTCTACTTTTTAGCTATCATGCCAGGTTTTGTGGAGACATATTTTCATTTCTTTTGGATTTACATTTAGGCACAGAGTTTCTGGGTCATATGTTAACTATATTTAGCAGTTTGAGGGGCTGCTGAATTGTTTTTCAGTGCATCTGCATTATTTCACATCCTCACTAACAGTGCGTAAGCATTCCAATCTTCCCACATTCCAACATGCTACATGATGTGTCTTCTTGGGGCATAGCCATCCTAGTTAGGGTAAACTGATTTTAAATTACATTTTCCTAAGAGGTAAAGATGTTGACATCTTTTAATGCTCTTGGATATTTCTAAATCTTCTTTTGGGAAAATGTTCACTCTTTTGTCTATTTTGTTTTACTGTTATTGAATGAAAAGGTTTTTTGTTGTTGTACTGGGGATCAAATTCATGACCTTGCACTTTCGAGGCAGGTGTTGGAACCACTGAGCTAAACCCTCTGCTCTTGACAAAGTTTTAGTAGACTGGATGAAAATTCTTTATCAGATGCCTAACTCACAAATTTTCCCCTCATCTCAAGGTTTATTTCTTTTTTTAACTTTCTTGATGATGTTCTGTGAAGCACAAAAGTTCTACTTTTGATAAAGTATAGTTATGTGCTCTTGTCTTTGTTTTTGTTTGTGCTTTTGGTATAATCTCTGTGAATTCCTTACTCACCTGGGTGTTATTTTTTTTAATTTTTTTAATTTTAAATTATCTTTATTGGTACATTAAATATACACATCATGATTGCACTCCATAATGGGGATTTGTACCAGTATAAGACACAACTTAATTCTCATTTTTTCCCATAGCCCCACCCACCCTACCACCCCCACATATATATAAAATTTGTTTCCTTACTTTTTTGTTACAATCTCAACATTGTCCCCTTTCATCTTATTTTACATTGAGCATTTTCTATTTCACAATATATAACAACCTGCGTGTTATTTTTAATGAAATTTTCTAAAAGTCCAAATTGTGTGGGATAATCTTGACCAACCAAAGTGGAGGCCATTGCTCAGAAGAGGGTGGAGAAGTCAAAAGTAGAGATGAGAGGCACCAAAGCCAGAAGGGTCAGTGAGAGAGACGCCGTGATTACCTGCCATTACCTACTGTTTACCAGAAATTTTCTAAGCCTTATCATCTAGATTAAGTTGCTTGGTTGTTACTATAGTCTTCTGAGAGACTAAATTTTGTTAGTCACACTTTTTTAGTGAGAACACTGATACACAGGAGAGTTAAATAAAATGTGAAAGTCTAACAACAAGAAGAGCTTTGAATCCAGGCCACCTAATTCCACACTAAATATTTTTAATCTTTATATCATCAAGCTTGTGACAAGCATGCATGAAAGGATATTAATTAAGATAATTAACTAAGTGAGTCTATAAAACATCTAGGCTCTTTCTTCTTCCTTCACCCTAAAATCTCAAAGCACAGAGACTGGGAACAGCAGTATTTGGCTCTAATATTAATTTTAATTATTTGGCTCTAATAGGAAAAATTTCAAAGTCCCTAGAGGTGTGTTCATGTTCATATTCTTCCAAACCCAGCGTGCTTCCTAAAGTTCATTCCCACATAACTTCTTGCCATTTCCTCAAAGTTAGCCATCTGTAGAGTCCCACAGCTCATTTTTGAAAAAATGTAGCCTGATAATTTGTATTTAATGAGACACTAAGTCTCTCTTCATCTAATCTCTGACTCTATCAAGCTGAGTCCCATTCACCTCAGTGGTTCTGTATCCTTCTCTTGCTAACTCCTTTTGAGTTAACAAACTATTTTCCTTGCTTCTTCATCACCTGCTTGCTTTCTGCCACTTTTTAGGAGGATGCCTATGGGTTATGTATCTTCGCCTCTTTAAAATAAACAATGTATTTGTAGTTTTCACTACTTCCAAGACAGTGAAAGGTGTACATGTCACTTTACATTTATTTACTACCTAGTTTTTGTGGTACTATTGTCATGTATATGTCATTATTCCTGTGTTTAATACCTCACAAGACAGTTTAGTTATTTGTTCATACAATCAACTTTCGTTTACATTTACACCCAATTTACCTTTTCGCTCCATAGGATTTTAGTGTTTCTGTTCAGGACTACTTCCCAAATATTTCAAATATTTCCTTTATTGTGGGTCTTCTGGACACTCTTTTATTTTCTCCTTTGCCTACATTCTATCATTGGCACTTTTCTCTGTGAGATCTTTTTTTCTCCCCCAAACAAAACTATATGAATTATTTTACCTATACTTTTGAAGGATATTACTATTAGGTATGTAACTCTTGATTGGCAATATTTTTCCTAATGTAATTAGAAGTCATTGCTTTTGTTGCCCCGGTTTCATCTGAGAACTCATCAGTCCCATTGTTACCTTTTTTTATTCACTTGTAACTTCTGTGGAAAATTATGCTATACTTGATTTTTATTAATTTTCATAAGGGCCAGGTTATCTTTCAGAGATGCTCCAGGCAGGGTAGATTTGGCTGATTAAAAATCCTTTAAGGGTCACAGTCAAAGCCCTGGCACCGTTTTCATCTCTATGCACTTTGAACACCTCCTTTTCTTTCTTTCTTTCTTTCTTTCTTTCTTTCTTTCTTTCTTTCTTTCTTTCTTTCTTTCTCTCTCTCTCTCTCTTTCTCTCTCTCTCTCTTTCTTTCTTTTTTTTTTTTTTTTTTTTTTAGGGTTTTTGAGACGTTCTCACTTTGTGGTTCAGGCTGGCCCTGAGCTCAGCCTCAAACTCACATCCCAGCAATCCTCCTGCCTCTGCCTCCCGAGTGCTGGGATTACAGGCGTGAGCCACCACGCCCGGCACTGTTGTATGTGGTACTGGTTGCTGCTGGGTGTGGGTCTCCACACCCAGTATTGTTATGTGGTTACTGGGGAATTGAACCTGGGCCCTTGCGCTTGCAAGACAGGTGCTGGAACCACTGAGCTAAGTGCCCGGCCCCTTTCTTTCTTGATTTTTGAGACAGGGTTTCATTTTGTAGCTCAGGCTAGACCTGTGCTCAGCCTCAAACTCACAGCAATCCTCCTGCCTCTGCCTCCCAAGTGCTGAGATTACAGGCATGAGCCACCATGCCTGGCACTCTGGTATGTGGTTCTGATTACTAGTGGGTATGAGTCTCCACACCCAATATTGTTCTATGTGGTTACCAGAGGTCAAACCTGGGTTATTGTACTTGCAAGACAGGCACCAGAACCACTGAGCTAAATCCCTAGCCCATCAATTTTTTAATTCCTAGAGCCTTGGAATTTCCAGAAGGCTAGCCTCTCAGTTGTTACTTTCTAAATGTTCCATGTCTCAGAGGAAAAGTGCAGATAAATGTCTGGCTCATTTTCATTATATATATGTACATGTATACATATATATACATACATATATATATAACTGGAATGATTTTCAGCTGATAAAGCCTCTGTTTTATATAGGTCCAGAAAAAAATCATTTTCTTTCTTCTCATTTTGTCTCTTCCTCTTGCCTATATTCTATCATTGTCAATTTTCTTAGTGAGATATCTTTTTTTTCCCCCTAAACTAAACTCTATCCAGCTTTATTAAATATATTTTTCATAAAAAAATCATGGTCTTTCAGGCAGGATATGGGCACACAATCAATACTCAGCAACTTTCAAACTCCCTTCTTGGCCGGACTGCCAAAAATCAGAAAGCTGCTCTAAAACCCAATGAATTCTTCATTTGATGCTCTGAGTAGAGAAAGTTTAGAGTGAGGGTTGACATTTCACATTTAGTGTGTTGTTCAACAACTTTTCACAGGTCAACTCTCACTTTCAGAAAATGAATGAAAATGGCAGAATTATCAATCTGAAGATCCATAGTCTAGAAAAGGCAATCATTGTTCTATGGGACATCACTGGCAAGACCAGACTGCCTGAAACATTGGTAGCATCAATTTCTGGGAGTCAGGTCCCAATAGGCCTCTGGACTTAAGGGAGTCAATCTGTGCTGATGGCAGAGGAACGGAGGATTTAAAACAAGCTGGGAGCTCTCCCAGACCACAAGGCCTTTGTGCCAAGCCAGCCACAGGTGTCAATATCAGAGAATCTTTCCTCCTGGGAGCCAAGAGGAAGTCTCTCAAACTAGTAGGGAAGGTGCTTTTAGGGAATGTTCCTACATCAATCCAGCTTTGGAGACGTTGTATTAGTGACATTTGCTCCTACCCCAGAAAACAACAATGAAGTGTTCTGTGTGCTAACAACATAGTTTTTTTAAAAAGTAAACAGAGTTCTACATTTTATAGGACATATTTCTTTCTTTTGTTTGTTTGAGACAGGGTCTCACTTTGTGGTTCAGGCTGGCCCTGAGCTCAGCCTCAAACTCACATCACAGCAATCCTCCTGCCTCTGCCTCCCGAGTGCTGGGATTACAGGCGTGAGCCACCATGCCCGGCACTGTGGTATGTGGTACTGGTTGCTGCTGGGCATGAGTCTCCACATCCAGTATTGTATGTGGTTACAGGGATCGAACCCGGGTCCTTGTGCTTGCAAGACAGGTGTCTAAATCCCCGGCCCAAGACATAATATTTCAAAACATACATTCACCAGGAGTGCACAGTTATCAAACACACACACTTCACTTGGCAGCTCCAGACCCCCTAGCTTTTTGTTCCTGGTCTGTTTCGGCATCTCTGTTTTCTGTGAGGTGTTCCCATCCTTGCCAGCACAGGCCTGTCCTTTTTTCCCTTTGAGTGCCTTCTCTCTTTTTTTTTTTGCAGGGGCCTTTTTAAGCTTAGGCTCTGGCTTTGGAGGAGCTGGTTTAGCCGACGACCTTGCAGATCTTTCCTGTGGTTCATGCTTCACCTTGGCTTCAGCCTCCCCTTCAGGCTTTCTCCAGAGCACAGTGGCAAAGACAGTAAGATGCGGGGGCTGGACGTGAGATGCAGCAGTGTGCAACTTGGTCAGGGGATCATTCTTACCTTTTCTTCCATCTCTGAGTTTACCTTCACCTTGAGGAAGTCTTTCCCTCCATTCTTATTGGAGGGCAAAGATGGAAATGTAGCTCAATTTTTAAGATTATAAATATATTACAAAATAGTTAAGATATGCAAGAGATGTGATAAATTATTCACTTTATGTACTCACTACACAGTTGATGCCCTGTTTGTACCTCTCCCCGGTTTTATCCTTTTCCATGCCTGCCAAAGGTAACTAGTTTCTAGAATTTATTGAAGTTATCTCTTTTCATATTTCTTTATCCTTTTGCTACATATGTATACTTCATATTTTAACTAGCACCATAAAAGTACATCACAGTGAGGCAGGAGATTAGGGTGTGGCAAACTGGCTGGGCAAGTGAGTGTGACCTGTCAGGCATGGAGATCCGAGGACCTATGCACAGAAAAACAGCTCCCAGGGCTCTGCACCTAGGACCAGTCAGGAAGTGCTGTCTTCAGTTCTCCTCAGAGAACTCAAGCAGGTTTCTGACAGCATGGCCTCAATCTGATGTCATCCTGAGAGGTGAGATATTCAAAACATAGCTACCATTGGACTCTGGGTCGCGTGTTCTCTCTCATATGGTTCTGCTCTCACCCTTTAGAGTACATATTTTTTTCCTCTTAATTATCTCACGCTTGCTCTGCAGAACATGCTTTTCCCTTTGCCTTGATTAATAAATGTAAAGCCTTGCTAAGTTTTGCTCTTATTTTTTCAATTCTTGGTTGAGAACAAGAAGATCCTAGAGTCTCCAGCATCCCAGAACCTGAGCACAACAGTATGCGCATTTTTATTCAATGTTATCTTTGTGAGAATGATGTTTCTCATTTAAGCAATTTTATTTCACCTACTTTCATCATATGGAAAACTCTCCTTATCACTCATTCTGTTTTTAGTTCTCACTATTAGGAAGTTCTTTATTATGTTGAGTTAAATTCTTCAAATCTCACTAACAGCATATTTCCAAGATGGCCAGTATTTAGGCTAATTCCCTGCTTAATCCCACACCCCCACCATCCTCTCCCTGCTCCCTTTCTTCTCTCTCCCTCCTTCCCTCCGTTCTCCTCCCTCCCTCTGTCCCTGTCTGTCTGTCTGTCTCTCTCCATTCTTGAGTCTTTTTATGATTGGGAGGGACAGACAATTTTCTTTCTACTCATCATGAGTTCTTGTTTAAGGTGCAGTTGTGTAACAAAAGATGGATCATTAAGAAAAAAACAAAAGTTTATTAATATGTGTACTTCATGTACATATGGCATATATTTGGAGAAAAATTAGTACATGTGTAGAGTAGAACTATGAGAAGTTAACTGACTTTAAGTTTAAATGATTTCCTGAACCAAATGAGAAGAAAGTTGTGGGGATATCCAGCTAGGACCTGACGGCCAGGAAGAGCGCGGTAAAGAATGGAGTCATTAGGAAGATTGAAACGGTATGTCCTCCGCTGCTGGGAGTCTCCAGAGGTTTAGCAGTATGTTTCTTCCAGCTGCAGAGGAACATATTCTTACAAATGGCATTTCTTTTCCAGATCTAAGTTTACCATACTGAAGGAGAACTTCTGCTTTTCCAAACTTCTCTTGTTTCTGACATTTCTAAAAATTATCAGTTCCAAATAATCCATAAGTCAAAGGGCAGGTTAAGGTGCCATATACTGTCTTGTACACCAATAATGGAATGTGTCCTAAGCCTCATCAATATGTTGAAAATATGTTAGACCAATCAGATTTTATTATATATAACATATGTATATAATACAAATATTATAATGCATATAAATAAAACAATGAATGTATCAACAATAAATTTTGTTACAACCAGATATTTAAAAGGAATGCAAAAACATATTAGTCTGCACATGTTGAGTTTAATTTACACAGAGATCTAGAATTTTATGTATCTAGAGAAGAGACAGGAATTCCCCAGTTATAATACTAAACTGGGTGTTTAGTACTTTTATTTGTAAAATCTGACAGCTCTGGCTAAAAAGTCTTAGCTATGTTTGCAGATGCCAGTCATTTACAACTCAGTATAAATTTAATTTTTCAAAATTTTTTCTTCCTTGAAAACAGATGCATATGGGGAGTGGGTCCATGGGCCTAGTGTGAATCAATCAGTAATCTGGACATTGGTTTATAGGAAAAGACACTGTTTGGAGAGAACAGGTAACAAAGGCAGTAGCTATTCAAGGTGGGGTGGCCAAGATGTGTGTGGGGTGATGGAGGGTGTTCCTGGCAAGGGAGCAGCGTGAACAGGGCAGAGAAGTGAGGACTATAACCTGTTGACGTATGACAGGTATGGAGGCCAGTATTCCTAAAGTGAGGAGAGTGTCTGGGAGAGGTAAGACGGGGCTGGATTAGGTTTGCCACTGAGCTAGGCCATTCTCCAAGAGATGATGACAGCCTTTCAGGTGTTTTGAGCAGAGTTTTGCTATGGCCAGACTAAAATAATGGAGAAAAAAAGACAAGGGATTGTTGGGCTTTATCAGAACCTATCGTTGTCTTGTTCCAGATATCATGTTTGTCTGAGTTATCAATTATGAACTATCAGTCACATAAGTTACTCAGGAATTTGCATCATTGCATTATTATCTGTGTCATTATTATCTGGATCCTGCTGCTGTGGTCCCGGGACTCTCTGGGCCCAGAGTGTTTATTCCCCAGCTGAACATTATGAGCTGATTCTGTTCACAGCCCTTGATTGACCTTTGGTTGGTCTACTCACAATGTTTGTTCTGGTAAAGTACATTCCATTGACTACAAACGCATTAATCACAACCCTCTCCCTCTCCAGCAGTAACACAATAACTACTGTTATATAATGTTGATTAAACAAATAAAACCTCTGTCATCTGAACAGGAGGAGTGGTAACATGACATCCAGGACAAAGGAGTGGCACTGACAAGGCAAGAAAATAAGGGGCAGTGAAGGCTGAAATTCATACTCAAGTTCTTTCTCTACCCCCTGTTTCACAGAGTACCCATCAGTCATCTTTCTAGGCTGAATGATATTCCTTTTTAAAAGTTAATTCATAAAAAATGGCATAAGTTGCATATGAAGACATCTTCTTTTAGAAATTCAAATAATATAAAAGTAACTAGAAAAAAGTACCAGTCCATATCGGTCCCTTCATTATACTCCCTGTCTAACCTCAGGAGAAAACCATTAATGATAATTGGCTTTCAGATGTTTCTTTCTGTGTATACCTCATATATATATATATATATATATATATATATATATTCATAAGTGTATGAATATACCTATGTATAGTTACATAGTCAGGGAAATAGTGTAGGCAGTTTTATTGGTTTTTAAAATCAAGCTGAGTAAAAAAATAAATAAATAAAATTAAACTCTGTATTTTAGAGTGTTCCATGTTACTATCTCATATATTTTACTATATATTATTGTACACTGTGCTGGGTATTTGAGGTATTTACAGTTTTTCACAATTATAAATAAAATGACAATGATTGTCTTTGTTCATTCATTGCCCATTTATGCCTTTTCAGTATTCAGTCAAATAATTAAAACTCCAGTGACTTATTTTTGGCTACTGAAAAGGAAACTGTGGCTCTTGCATTTACACCTGCTACATGCTGGTGTCCACCTCTGTGACTAATGGGGGGTACATTAAGCAAGTGCCTGAGGCAATCCTTTATCAACCTCCAGCAGTTACAGAGGTGTTAAAATGGGTGGATAGTGTAGGAAGAGCGAAACATCAACCGAAGGCTTTTAAATCTGCAGATTTTTAATTTCTATCAGACTGAGAATGGTGATAGGGATAGTGTGATTATTTTTAGGGAAGGAACAGAGAAAGTCTTAAACTGCAAGCCTTTCAGCTGAAAACTGGCCTCATTAAGTTTTATCTGACTTACCCAAGCCTTAAAAATCTTTTTTAAAAATTCAGTAAGAAGAAGATTCTTTAAAAAAATTTTTTTTTAGCAAATCTGGATTTATAGGCTCTGGAAATTTCTTTGTAATAATAATTTCCCTATGTTTAATTTGTCAACACAACGATTAATATCCAGCCTGTCTGCTTTGCTTATTTATCAGTGTAGTCCATGAACATGCCTGTGTTTGGATGCTGTGATGGCGCACAGCCTCATGAAGCTTAAGGATTGCTTTGAAGCCTGAGGACATATTTGTAATGAGGTCAGACCATTAGTAGATGTGAAGCGATGAGTAGCAGGGTGGGTAGTGCAGAATCTGTGATGAGTTAGTGCTCCAAATCCCTGAAGATGACAAGCCTAAGGTTATGAACTTAGGCATCGGAACTCTGATTTTATGACTTCTTTTATTTTTGAAAAAAAATCTAATAAACTTTATAGAACATCGAGCTTCATGATGGCAATGTCACATATTCACATATCTATCTTTCTACTTCTTTTATTATAAGATAAGGCAGTCAGTGAAGCTGTACCTTGTTAATTCTCAGCGGAGGACGGTTGAAAGAGGCGACATCAATGCAGTTCAATGTGAAATATGGATTTAAATACAGCTGAACATGGCAATTGGGGGCATTAACTCCCTTCGTGTCATCTTTGTATATTTGATCCAACTTCCACTGTGAATTACAGAAAACTGTATATTTATATACACATACACATGAGTGTAATGTTCTTCATATATTAAATAGATATGATTAAGTATCTGATATCCATTTTATATATGCATATATATACATATTATATAAAATAAACACATACATATATACATAATGTGCATGCTATGAAGAAATGTGTATAATTGTACATGCACATGTAAATGAAAAGGCATGGTGCATTTCCTCATATCTACAAATGAAGAAGGTTACATGAGTGGTGACATAAATATGTCATTTTGGCTCTCGGTGCTCTTGTGTATTGTTTAGAGAATGATAGCCAGATACAATTTTGTGTGCAAGAGGCTTAGCTTTGCCTTTAATCCCCACGCTACCTCAAAGCTTTTATTTCCTCCTTGTAAAGTAGGGCAGGTCAATGTTAATAGAGGAAATGCCATAAAGATTAGTAAAGAAATGTTTGGAAAAAATTCAGACATGACACAATGTACATGTGTAATAGAGGCAAGAGAATCAACATGAATGAATTTCTACAATCAGAGTGCCACATCTATTGTTTCATTAAATATGTCAATTTATGATAGGATTTTGTGGGCAAACTATAACATTGGCAGTGTAATTTCTTTTGTATTGTCACAAAGCAGAGCAATCTCTTAACTGTTAGATTTACTGCTAATCTGATTGAAAACTGGTGATTATCACTGATGATGAACTGGGAAAAGTTTTATTTATTCCAATGTCCTTGCATCATCTAGTCCTTACACTAGATTTAATCATAGATATAACTCAATATTATGCTTTTGGGGGTAACGGAAACTCAGACCAGTAGGATGAATATGCAGAATCACCACACAGACTCCGGGGAGCATTTGGAGAACTCTTCCATTTTTATTCAAGGTATAGTCATTTCTCTAGTAAATGGCAGAGGGCATAAACATATGCGTTGGGTCAGTCGAGGACTGGCTGAAGCATGCAGAGGCGGGTGGTTGTAGATTGATTGAAGAGGCAGTCTTGCTTTTGGCAGAGTGTGTGGTCACGAATAATGTGGGCTGGAGCCCAGCCAAGCCTGGCTTTTGCCTTCAGCTCAACACCCACATAGACACACAATCAAATTTCATAGGAGTTTAGGCTGAGTCCTCAGAGGAATCCTTTGGGTTACTGTGCTTTTGGCTCTTCAGTAGTGCATGATGACCTTTTGCTTTGTTCTTATTTTGTGTCATTGCTAAAGACAAGTGGTAGGGCCATTTTTGCCAACTACTCCATATGGCCAAAAAGTTATAATTAGCTTTCGATCAAATTGAGTGGGCCAAAAATTAATACAATATTACCTATTGAATTCACTGAGACATCTAAGAAAGTTTCCAGTTGGCCCAAACATTCTGTTTGCAAGGCATAACACTGCTCTTCATCATTCCTCCCCCAGTCTTTGCTGTGGGAAACATAAGTTTGCCATGGGGTCTGAGCAGGGGAGGATATCCTTGTTCTCTCAACTATCTAAGTTTCTAGATTCCTCTTCATTTGTGGTCTAAGAATAAACACAGCACTCAGAGTTAAATTTGGGGTCACTTTTGTTCTTCTGAGCTCATATCCTGCAATACAATATAGTATTATACAAAACATAGCATATGCACAAGTGTACATGTACACACTCACACACGTGAATACTTCAGAGCCATATTTGGATTGAACCTATTTTGATTACTAAAGTAAATTTTATATATCCTAAAAACAAATTTGGATAGATTATATTTTTTTCTTCCCTCCTACTCTATTATTTTCTATTGATCTATTAGTTTATAGTTACTCCAAAATACAGTGCCTTGATTGCTCTAGCATCACTAGATAATAAATTTTGAAATAAGATATTATTAGCACTTTATTATTTGTTATTTTTTCTCTTCAAAGTTATTTTTGGAGTTTTAGGTCCTTTGTATTCCTTATAAATTTTAGAATCAATTTTTAATTTCTAAAGATATTTAATAACAATTGCAGGACCAGAGATATAGCTCACTTATTTCAGCACCTGCCTTGCAAGTGCGAGGTCCCAGGTTCAATCTCCAGTAACCACATACAATAATGCCAGGCCTAGTGACTCATACCCACCAGCAGTGAGTGCCACATACCACAATGCTGGGCATAGTGGCTGAACCTTGTAATCCCAGTATGAGGGAAGCAGAGACAGGAGGACTGCTGAGTTTGAGGCTGAGTTCAGGACCAGCCTGAACTATTTTTTGAGACCCTGTCTCAAAAAATAAAAAATAAAATTGCATTGAGGTTATAGATCAATTTTGGGAACAATGAACAATGTTGAGTCTTCCAACCCAAGATGTAGTAAGTTTCTTTAGTTATATCTTTAGTTTTTCTCTTGGTAGTGCTTTGCAATTTTTAGGATATAGGTCTTATTGAGCTTAAGTTAGGTTTACCCTGAATATTTTATATTTTTGGATGCTAGTATAAATGCTAGCCTAAAATATTTCAATCACATTTTGTTTATTGTTAGCATATAGAAATGCAATCTTTTGTGCTAGTAATTTTTAGATAGATTTCATAATAATTTCACACAATCATGCTAAGAGAAAATAGTTTTATACCTTCCATCTCAATTTGAATATATTTTATTTCTTATGATTTCTTTATTGTACAGGATAGAAATTCTAGTAGTATGTTGAGTTGAAGTAGGGAGAGCAAACATTTTACACTGTTCTTCATCTTAGGAATAAAGCATTTAGTTTTTCATGACGGAGAATGATGTTACTTGTAGGTTTTTTATAATTGCCCTTAATGAAGTTGAGAAAATTTCTTTCTGTCCTTACTTTCTTGAGTTTTCATCCAATAACTGTTGGCTTTTGTAAGATTTTTATTCTTCATCTATTGTGATGATCATATGGTCTTTCTTTTTCTAGTTTGTTAATGTAGTGAATTACATTGACTATTAAACCAACATTACATTCCTGAGATAAATCCTACTTGGTCATGATATTTTACATACTTCTGATTGTATTTGTGAATATTTAAGAATTTTTCATTTTGTTTAGTAGGCATATTAATCTGGATTTTTCTGATTTTGTCTTGCCTTGGTATCAATGATATGATGATTTCTTATGCTGCACTGGGGAGTTTTCTATCCCTCTAATTTTCTGCTGGAGCACACATATAAAACACATTATTGCTTTCTTGAGGGTTGGGTGGAATTTACTAGTGAGGCCATTTTAGCCTAAAATTTTTCTCACGTGTTTGTTATTTGTTTTTTGTTTTGTTTTTTGAGTGCTGAGAACTTAATCTAGGGCTTTACCATACCACTGAGCCATACCCAGATCTCCTTCAAGCAATTTATTCACTTTTTTGAAGTTATATTGGCATAAACTTATCTCCCCATATTGATTTATTGTCACACATGCAAGCCAATGTTGTAGAGAACACATTGGTTGATATACTGTGATTGCCAAGATAAACACCTTTTGCAAACCTTATTAAACTTCATCTAGCCTGAAAATCTGTGTTTATTCCCCTTTAACTTTCCATCTTTTTCCTTATCTCAAATGTCTCCAAAGTTTAGTTTAGCACATGGGAAACCTTTGAAAGGAAAGATTCTCATCAGAAACATGGAGACTGAGTGTTTTCCATTTAATTGTACTTTGTTGGAAAGGATCCAGGATTCGTTTTTATATCTGCAGAAAGGAAAGGAGGAGTTACGTGGAGATTGTGTGTGTTTGTGTGTTAGAGCCTGGGGTTACTTTTCGAGGCTGAACGCTGAGACCCAGCGATTTTATCATGAATAAAGTGTGAGCAAAACAGCGCGAAGGAGCAGTAGGGGCTGAAAGATTTAAGCAAATCGTGAAAGCGATGCGCTCGCTGAGGTTTACTGACAGCTCTTCTCTTCGCTGGCCTCACTCTTCAGTCCCGTTGTGTCAGAGTGTCACTGCTGGCTCCGTGCCACTTCCCTGGACCCATTAGTGGAAGCTAGTGTGGACTGCAGGGCCCAGGGCCCACCCCCAGGCCCGCTGGGAGCCTGTCAGGGAGAGCCAGGCCGTCATGCTGTCCGGCTTGTCCCGGATGCAGGAGCCACACTCCTCCGTACATGTGAAATACTGTTTGCAGAATGTAGCTGTCTCCAAATCTGAGAGAGAAAAGAGCATATTGAAATGAGAGTCACAACTGTACATAGCAGCATTAATATTTTATTTTCTATCTTAGAAAAGTTACAGTTTGGCACTTTGGTCCACACCTCCCATTACACTCCCTTGTCATTCTCTTTGCCTAAGAGAATTTGTTATTGTTCTTTTTT
>PVIR01035502.1:0-16405 GCA_004026965.1 Petromus typicus | reverse complement strand
AAAAAAAAAAAAAAAAAAAAAAAAAAAAGATAAGTTTGAATCATTTCTACTTAAAAGGACATACCTTGAGGATATCCTCACAAGTGAAATAAATAGGGCACAGATAGGTACATATCGTATCTTTTCTCTGGTATGAGAAAATAAAGATGTAAATGAGTACTAGCATTGTATGTTATATATTGTGCAATAGAAAATGCTCAATGTAAAATAGGGTGAAAGGGGAAAATGTTGAGATTGTAACAAAAAAGTAAGGAAACAAATTTTATATATATGGGGGGGTGGTAGGGTGGGTAGGGCTATGGGAAAAAAATGAGAATTAAGTTGTGTCTTATACGGGTACAAATCCCCATTATGGAGTGCAATCATGATGTGTATATTTAATGTACCAATAAAGATAAAAAAAAGAAAGAAATCAAAGCATCTTAGGTTTGATGCTTAGCTTAAAATTGTGTAGCTATGAGATCTAGGAATGTTATTTAATATTTCTTACTTGAATTTTTCATCTGTAAAATTCTGATGAACTACATCACAATGTGTAGGAACAATCAATAAACATAAATGTGACAAAATAAATGAGTAGAGTGTCCATTGTAACATAGAAGACATTCTCACAAAATGGCACTCCATTTACTTAGTAACATATCTGTATTTTGGCCAGTGAAGGGACATTGCTATGTTATGAATTTTTAAATTTGGCTTCAAATTTATGATTTTGTCAGTTTTGTTAGTGTGAGGTACTCTCCTGGGTTCTGCTTATTTTAAAGATCATGATGAAATCATATTATAGATCCTGCAAAATTTCAAATGAGATCATTGTTTCTTATTAAGATTTCTCCACCTAAAAAACCTTAGCTCCTTTTTCTAGTTTAACCTGAGTAAAACTATGTTAAAAAGAAATAAAATTCAAGTACTTTGGCACATTCCTATAATCTCAACAGTGGGGTGCGGGAGGGGATGAGGCACGAGAATTATACAATCAAAAATAAAAAGGAAACAAATAAAATAAAGATTAAAGGATGGAAAGAAGGAAGATCAAAGTGCTTCCCTACTGTAACTAAATTCCAGGTTCAACAGTGGTTAGCTAGTTAAATTTGAATAGAGTGAACTCCAATGGGAGTTCAATCTAGTTGTTTGCTAAGCAGCTAAGTTATTTCTTAGATACTGGATCCATCATTACCACTCTCCACAGACCAGCTCATGTCTAGTGCCCTGAGGTGTCTGCTGTAGGCTGCATCTATCTGAACTGTCTGCTATACCTTGGTGATATTGTGACTCTTCATTTCAGTGCCTTTGTGCCACCTGTTCCCTCTCCCACAGTGCTTACAGCTGCTTCTCCTGCCCTCCTTCTGTACCTATGTATCATGTACCTTTCCACACCAATGCTCTTCCTCTAGTAAGACTTCCTTCTCTCACACCATGAGTATCCTTCCTACATAATGGAGTTATAAAAATTACAAGAGACAATGTATATATTAGCACAAGGGAAACATCAAATAAATTATGATTCTTTGAACTCTACTATGACTTTCACTGTAAGCATTCTAGAGAATATAACTTATTTTGCATTTCCTCCATGCATGAAAACTGGATGTGGGCACATTGCTTACTTGCCTACTTAAATTTTTATCTTTTCTTCAAGATGCAGCTAAGCTCAAAAGATTAGGCTCAGTTCTCTGACTTATCTATGAAGCTTTCTACAATAACCCTAGCCTTTAGAATTGTTTTTAAATTCCAGATCTTCCACTTGTTAATTTTAATTTTAGACTGGGCACTCATAAACTTTAAGGGTCTTTTTAAAAATATTCCTCTGTAAAATGGAGATAGTATTTGCCTAATAGAATAACAGTAAGTTCAATATACAGATAAAAAGCAAAGTATCTGACATATGATAGATACTTAGGAATCTAATTTATTCTACTCAGAACATTTTCGATATTATTTTTATTTTATTAATCCTTTCACGAGTTACCATGTTTTGCCTTGTAATATTGATAAGTATACATGCATCCTACCCTTATCCTTGAATTTTGTACTGAATGGATTTTCTGTCTGAAATATGTGTGTGCTAAAATAATTTATTCATGGATGTGTGTTGACATTCTCATTAGGAAACTGGGTAGCAGCAATACTGAAACTAATGTGCAATCTTACTGCACTGCATATAGGCAAACTTTTAAGAAAAAAGCATTTTAAATAGACAAGCATACAATATGTCTCAGTAAGCACTGAAGTACTATGCAAACAGTAGTATGTTAGACACATGTTAAAATTTTTAAAGTTTGAATAAATTTGGCTTAAAATTTTTGCCTGTTTTACAATTACCAATGTGTTCATTCCATAACATCTTTTTCATTGCTTTCCTTCTTCAAGAAGTGAAGCAGAATTATTTTCGGATGAAGGAAATCAAGTTCACTGTTTATTTTCTACAGGAAAGAAATATTCACAATTTGGTGAAAATTCCTATTTCCTAAATGTTATGTGAAAGTTCTATGCCTCTCTGCAATAAGGAAAGAGATAGAGGTGTTCAGCATTCGTGTCCACTAGAAAAAAAATCTGATACCAAACTGTGAGTCCACAGCCAAGAAACAGTTTGTTTTTCAGATAGACTGACCTTTTTTTCCCCATTCCACAGGAATCTAACACAATAAATATATCAAATCTCTTTACTTTGTCTTAGTATTTAGATCTTATTTGTAAACCCATTTTTTTAAAGAAGTAAACCTTTAGCTTTGAGCTTGTTGACTATTTTGTGTTTCTAAAACTCTAAAAGTTACAAAGAAGTTACTAAGATGAATTTAGAACTGAGGCTAACGTAGTCTAGACAACTAAAATATTCTGTATTCTCATTTTTGAAGGCTTGTAGTTAAAGGTTAGCTTTTTAAGAAAAGAGTTCACTTCATGATCTTAGTTGAAAATGCTTTAGTCTATGCCATGTCACATAGCAGAACACTAACCTAATATGGAATCTAGGCCACTGTTAATTACATAAAGATTGAGACATCTGGTTCAGGTTCAGAGCTCTTCCACCTACTCTAATGAATACTACAAAATAAAATGTAAGAATACTCAAATTTGTTTATTCAATTAAATTAAAATAGCAGTATACTGCTAGGGCAAAAACTGCAAAGTGTTTTCACCTTTACATGTTTTTCATATGGTCATTCATAGCAAGTATATATTAACATGTGCTATATGTGAAGCATAATGGTATGCAGACTACATCTCAATGTGTACAGCATTTGTTCGGAGTGTGATCTTTGTTCCCTCGCATTGGATCTCTCTCTCTCTCTCTCTCTCTCTCTCTATATATATATATATATATATCCCTCTCATTGGACATATATATATCCATAAAACAAATTCAGGAACAAATTTTCTTATAAAATATCTGACCGATTAAATCTACCACCCTGTCTTCATTGATAATATGCTCAGATACATATTTCTTCATATATGTCCTTTCACTCACTTCTCTGTGTATCAATCATCAAAGCTATTTAAATATGTACACTAGTATTTATGATAAATAGGTACTATACTTCCTTATGATATAGAAAACAAATATGGTTCCTATTTCCAGACAAGTTACAACTTAGTAGAGGAGACAGACACAAACCAACAGATACCCTAAGAACCTACATAATATGATTACATATGAATACATGAGTTACTGGGCCAGGGATTTAGCTCAGTGGTTCCAGTGCCTGCCTTGCAAACACAAGGTCCTGGGTTCAATCTCGGGTAACCACATACAACAATGCTGGGTGCGGTGACTCAGGCCTGTAATCCCAGCACTTAGAGGCAGAGACTCAAGTACAGGCGTAGCCTGAACTACAAAGTGATACCCTGTCTCAAAAAAGAAAAAACTCCCCCCCCCCAAAAAAAAAAGATAACATGAATTATTGTAGAAAGAAATCATAAGTTATGAGAGAGAATACAATAAGATCTAATTTAGCTTGGAGGTTTGAGAAAAAAAAACTTTTTAGGAAAATAGCACTTAACTCTATTGTTAAGAATGAGTAGGAGTTAGTCAAATGGGAAATGGAAGAAAGAGAATTTCAGGCAGAGACCCTAAACTAGTAAGGAGGAGTGCAGCTGAGCTGGGTTTGACCAGTGGAAGAACAAAGGAACTGGTTAGTGAGTGAAAGGTCAGAGGAAGATCATGGAGCAGCCAAAGTTACTTTTAGTAGCTCCAGATGTTTGGGAGAGCCAGAGTGTCCTCTACCAGCTCTAGACATACCCCACTGAGCTGCTCTCTGCTCCCCATGTGGACACATTTATCAGGCCGTGTTGCCTGTCCTGACCACACCATGCCTTCTTCAGCCACCCCACCTCCTACCTCCAGCTTCCTGTGCAGGGCTCCTTCCCACAATCTCTGGCATTGATATTGACCTGGCAATGACACCCATAGAGATGCTTTGCCTCTTTTTCTTCAATAAATTATATTTTATTTTATCCCATCTCCCCCAGGTCCCTCTCATGCTTATGTATAAAAGCTTTGTTTCCATTTCTTCCTTCTATTTTCACATGCTTACCTCTTCTATATCAAAAAAAAGGTATAGTATTGTTAGGAAATGAGTGGAGAGATTAGCAATTGAAAACATATTCTTTCAAGATCATGATAAACAGTGTGTTCACCACTGTCATTTTCTAATAGTTTTTGTTATGAAAATTTTTCACATAGAATGGTAATTATATTTTCTTTATTAATTTCTACTTGTATTATATTAAAATAAAAGTTTTTAAAAATTTAAAACTACCTTTCTCCCTTTTGGGCTCTGTCTCACTCTGTGCTTGCCAGCCTGGTTGCCTTCCACAGACCCATCTAATGCTTTGGAACCTAACTATTCAGGAAGGAAAATGGAAAATATATGAAATAAAAAAGCAAACCAAGTAAAAAGAAAGAAAGTAAAGTGAGGACAATAAATTAACTCATAAAGCATGAGTAAAACTTCAACTTGGAAAGTAAAGACATAAACATAAAGAGACCTTGGTAAATACATACATGATGCCTAAATCTAGCTAGCTATTGGAATCACCTGAAAAACTTTTAAGGACAAGAATCATGAATAACTTGGCAAAGAAGATACTGACCCTCTGGTTATCTGTTAATGATGTGTTCTAGTGCAAGCATTTTCAACCTATCCTATGCAGGACCCTGCAGTTTAAAGGACTGTTTGTGCAACTAGGTGTGTGCTTTTATATACATGAGTGTGTAAGTGAGAAGATGTTTGAAGAGTGCACCTCTCCTCTTCTTCAACCAGGACACATGTAAACGTAAATATATTTTCTGTGTTGGAACTCCATGCGAGATTTCATTAGAAAGATTTTCTGCTCAAGCATGTATGAAAGCATTGCACTGCTGTATTGTGCTGCCTTTAAGATGCATAGATGATAGGATGGAAACTCCAGCATCTCAAAGAAAACTTGGAAAATTCTCAAGGGTTCTCTTTGAAATATAAGCACTCTTCCGTGTGATAGAAATTACTCCAACTTGCCAACTTTATTTAATACTGTATCTAACAATGAATGCTATTATAAAATACAAAATATCTGAGTATAGCAATACATTTTATTCTTTCACATACAAGGGTAATTCAGAAGCTTATTTGATATTTTTGAAACTTTGCTATTCATTTTTATATTTATTTTAGTATTTTTTTTGAGACAGAGTTTCACTTTTTTTGTAGTTCAGCTAGCCCTTCTCACAGCAGTCCTTCTGCCTCTGCCTCCCAAGTGCTGGGAATACAGTTTTGAGCCACCATGCCTGACACTGTGGTATTGGTTGACATTGTGGTACTGATCGCTGGTGGGTGTGAGTCTACATACCTGGCATTGTTATATGTGGTTACTGGGGATCAAACCCAGGCCCTTGCACTTGCAAGGCAGGTGCAGGAACCACTGAGCTAAATCCTCGGCCCTTATTTTAGTTTTTGACAGAGTCTGTCTCAGTAGTTCAGGCTGGGCTTCAATTCACTCAGTAGTCCAAGTTGGTTTTGAATTCATGTGATTCTCCTGCCTCAGCCTCCGAAGTGCTAGGATTACAGGCATAAACCACCAACCAGTTTGGGCTCAACATTGATAATTAGAAAAAGACTTTGTAGCTAAATTATGACACTCTGACGAGATCTAATTTTTTGATCACTGGGAAGTACTACACATGATTTTTATGTATTTTTACTGATATAATCTCTCAAAATCTTACACATTACAAAGACAGTTATCTGTTAAGTATTTACCATATACCTTCAGTTTTGTTTAGCATCCTGCAAAACAAGAAATTGCTTGGCTACTACCAATGAAGTTCATATTCTATCTGGAAACACACACATATACACATTCACATGGAAAGAAAAGGAAAAATCATTCAGTGGTATCAGCAAGTATAATAATGAAGGTTTTCCCTAAGCCCAGAGAAAGTATGAGGGCATGAAGAATTAGCAAAACGGCTGCCTATCAGGGATGAGATTTGGACTGCAAAGCTTATTTCCACGGATTATTTCCAAAGTGTCTTTAGACATCCTTCGGATGAGCTGCAGCATATGAAGCCATTGGAGTTGAGTTGCACTGCACTGTGTCCGGTTCCAGCAGGAGTCCATCTGACAGTGGCAACACCTCCTGTAGGTAGCCTGCGGAGTCAGATTCTAAAGCTTGCCTTCCTTTACTTATTCTTCCACATTCCATTTAATGAGTATTAATAGCTTTGCTTTTCATTGTGCTTTATATTTAATGTTGACTTATTTTAAATGTTTGGGAGGTGGCCTGCTATGGGGCAAAATGAAGAACATTTGGGGGTAGATGGCCTAAATTTTATAACTGAATTCACCACTTGTTAGATGTGTGAGTTTGGGAAATTTATGTTATGCATTTCAGTTGCTTCATTTTTAAAATGGAAGTAAATGTGTCTTTTCAGTTACTTATGTGCCATACAATTGAGCAGTATAAGATCATGGCTTTAAGATGTTTCATAAGATTTAAGAAAGTTGGTAATAAAAAGTATACTTATAGTATTTGTAGATAATAAAGTTTTTGCCCCAAAAGCTGATAAGCTAGTTCTAAGTAACAGTATAATATACTCTTTCTGGACAACTGATCAATCTATGTAGATGTTATTCAGCAAAGTAGTTTCTGATATGAGCAAGAGTGATAAAACAATGTAGATAATCTATAAGTTTGAAAAGTATGATTTAATTCAAGCTATAGAAAACTGAGAAATTCATGAATACATTCCATTTGTTCATCAGAGCAAATAATTTTTCAACAAATGGAAGAGTATATGAGAGAAGTACAGTTAGGGAAACATTTTTTTTCAGTGTTGGAAAATTTCATTGAAGCGTGATTAACAATGTTGCTTTCTCCTTATAACTAATTCCTTCAAAAACATAGAATGCTGGGCTGGGGATCTGGCTCAGTGGTTCCAGCGCCTGTCTTGCAAGTGCAAGGGCCAGGGTTCGATCCCCAGTTAACCACATACGATACTGGGTGTGGAGACTCACGACCAGCAGCAATCAGTACCACATACCACAGTACTGGGCGTGGTGGCTCATGCCTATAATCCCAGCACTTGGGAGGCAGAGGCAGGAGGATTGCTATGATGTGAGTTTGAGGCTGAGCTCAGGGCCAGCCTGAACTACAAAGCGAGACCCTGTCTCCAACAAAACAAAATAAAACATAGAATGCTATATTTCACCTGGTAAGCAACAATGTTAGAACCACATGACAATTAAATAAATACAAAGTTAAGATGGGAGGACTTGGCTGGACTGCATTGTGTAGATTATGAGCAAATGATTTCCATTGTTTCGTTCTCATTAAAGCAGCCAGCTTGACAGATAACTCTGTACTCCCCTCATTAAAAAGATGCTATTTTTGAGTACCGTCTCTAGAACCAATACTGAACTAAGGAATAATAAACCCTTGGCTTCATGAAACTGTAAAACTAGTTTTACTTAGGATTTCTAAAAAAATATTTTAGCCCACACATCATCAGGCACATCTGCATTTCATAATGCAGAATATGTTTGGACAAGATGGCAGTGGTGTGTAAGATACTGTATAGGGCAGAGGCTGGAAAGCTAAAAATAACATTTTCTAGATTCCCTGCAAGAAAATATCCCAGATATGTTTACGTTTCACCAGTCAGATGTACAGATGTGAAACTTTAATTTAGGGAGCAAGGCCAGGTGTGAGGCATCTGTTTTGCTAGTGTGGATCACAGCAGAGAAGAAATGGAACATCTTGATTCGTGGCTGCTTCATGAAGAAAGTCCTGCCACGTGGCTTTGGAATCATTGTGAGCAGTTTGCACTAAGAATCTGTTGTTTAATTTCTTCTCCAAGTTTTGTTAGTCATTTAACACACGTTTATAAATGGCTTTCTGCTGGAATTAGTTTCGGTAAATCTGTACTCTGCAACAGTACACTGACAGAATCGATTAACTAGAGAGGAGATTAAAACACTCTGGGTCAAAATTTCCCAAACCAACCTGAACACAACAGTGGTCTGACAGATCTTTGCCTTGACATATAATTACAAAAGGATTCTTTTCAAAAATTTTAAGTCATTAATTTGTGCTACAAGTCACATGGTGCAACATTTCTCCACGCACTGGGCTAGAAAATTAACTATTTGTTTCAGAGCATATTAATTATACACTGAAGAAACAGACTGGGTTTGTGAAATACCGGCCTAAATACAATGTCCAGTAATTTCAGCCACCGTTCTTTGTTTCTGTTGCAAGTGTGTTTGTCCTGAAAAATCTACTTAGACTTCTACTTCTTTACAACTTCTTATGTTACCAAGTAAGTAATTATTGAAACAGAAATATTGACATCAAGTTGGTAGAAAGGTTTACTTTCCTACATTAACAGTTGATAATATACTGTTTATTTAGACGAACTAATTCTTGTTTAGTTTGGCAAGTAATGAAAATCACATGAAAAGTGAACCCAGTTAACTTTATGAGTCCAAAAATGTATGGTGAAAACAATGAAGAGATTAAAAGATTCATCTCTTTATTCCCTAGTTTCTGTATTTACATGAGTTCAAAGGGAATAAAACTTTTATAAAGATCAGAAGAATTTTTGAATGTATTTAAAGTGAGAGTACTTGAATACTACAAAATCCTAGGAAGTGGAATCCACCATAACTGCACAAAATTAATGACAGTACAGTACAATGTGGTAAGCAATGTAATTTTCAGAGTAAATGAAGAAATTAATTCTGCCTAGAGTCAAAAGGAAAGGCATTGCAGAGGATGTGATATTTAAGACCTTAGAAGGCTGGTAGAGCTGCCATGGGGCAGGGAAAAGTGGAATTTAAGTAAGACGATTAAGGCTGGGTCAGTGTGATTGTAGACATGAACATAATTTCTAGAGCTGTGATGAATGCTGAAAAGCATAGTCAGCCCTCAGGACCTGGCTAGCTATCATATATCATAATACGACCTAAGTATTTAGAGCAAGGAGATCATATCAGTGTGTCACAATGATTATCATGCATAAATTTAACATATTTAGGATCACAAAATTACCAATCATTCAAATTGAAAAGTTCTTTAGAAACTATCTCAGTAAAATTCCTATACCAATCTATTACCCTATAATTTCTTTGAGTTTGAGACTGTGTAATGAAAGCTATTGATTTCCTGTCCCTATTCTCCTCACTGCCCAGGGCTGTCACTTCCCCAGCTGTTCTGGGTATTGGTTCTGTCCCTTCTTAGTCCACAGCCAGTCCAGGGCCCTTGCCCAGAGATCAGCCATCCCTCCCCCTCCGGTTCCACTCTGGACCCAGACTACTAATGATGGGTTCTCGAGTACAAAAGGCCAGCCTGTTTACTTCAAGGACAGAAATGTGAGCCCTCACGTGCTGGCACTCAGGATGAGATCGAGTTAGAGGAATAATGGCTGTGGTGGGTAGGGATTGAGGGGGTAACAAAAAGTTACCTTACTCCAAAGAGGTTTATTTGTGTTTCTTTTTAGATTGTTGGAGTGTTACCTACTAGAGTGTTTAGATGGCACGGAGATACTTGAGCTTAGAGTGAAACAGTCAATGCGGGAGAGAGAAACAAGTCTTGTGATTACGGGACTTGTGAAGACGAGAAAGAAAGGGATCACGTGCTCAGGATGAGCAGTGGGACAGGACAGCCGCTTGTCTCCTGTACCAAATAATACTGATGGTGACACTAGACTTCTAAATTCTTCTTGCTGGTGTGGAAGAGTACCATTTGTTTTGGTATATTGACTTGAGTAATCCTTTTATTTTTATATTTCAGCTTGAACAATTCCTATTGACCTTTCACCTACTTTATTCTTTCCTCAGCTGTGAATAGTCTGCTGCTAAATGTTCAATAGTCTTCACCTGAAATACCATATTTGCCTTTTGAGTTGTAGGATTTCTATTTAGTTATTGCTGTTTCCACCTCTAGGGTGAAATCCCTCATCTGCCCATGTCTGCTGTTCTCACTCTGTCATTCATTCTTTTATCATAGTATCAACAGTTCTCAGAATGTTCCCATCACATGGCTCCAGCTAAGCATCAGTCACCTTACATCTGGAAATGAATGCATCTTCCTGACGGAGTCACTTTACACAGTAAGTAAGTAGGGTTTGGTAATGGCAATTCTTCCAGTGACCTTAAACAGACCACCCACTTGTAGTCACGCAAGTGGCAGGGTGGTTTATGCTGTGCCTACACTGGCTCTTTGTGTGCCAAAGGGTTTTCTCAAAATTAAAGCTTGACTGCTTTTAGCCATTTCTATATACTTTTATTAAAAAGGAGCTCTGTCTCTACACTTTGTCCAGTTCCACTAGTCAAATATCACCAAAGTCACTGAGCTTGCCTAACAATGAAATAAAAGTATAGAATATGTAAACAGGAAAGAAAAATAAAACAAAATCCAGCTTTGTGCCTTGACACAGTATGCCAATGAATTTTTAGTATCTTCCTTTTCCTCTTGCATCAAGAATCTAATTCTTAGGCTGAGGATTTAGCTCAGTGGTTCCAGCACCTGTTTTGCAAGTGCAAGGTCCCAAGTTTGGTCCCTGTTAACCACATACAACAATGCCTGGCATGGTGACTCACGCCTATCAGCAATCAGTAACACATACCACAATGCTGGACATGATAGCTCACACCTGTAAACTCAGCACTCAGCGGGCAGAGGCAGGAGGATTGCTGAGTTTGAGCCTGAGTTCAGGGCCAGCCTGAACTACAGAGACCTTGTCTCAAAAAACTTTTTTAAAAAAAGGTAATTCTTTTGCTAGAGATGTAGCTCAGTGGCTCCGCACCTGTCTTGCAAGCATAAGGTCCTGAGTTTGATCCCCAGTGCTGAAAAAAAAAGAAAGAGAAAATCTCATTCTGATATGAGGAAAATATATCTAAGTGTGACAGTGCTGTCACAGGAGATGTACAAAGTGATAATCTAATCCAAAGAAATTAGTTCTTCTCCACTAGAGAAAAGGTTAGAGAAAGTTTCAAAGGACAAAGAAGGCTGCAGCACTATAAAATATTTGGCTTCCCTGTCTATTTGAAAATGAACGATCGTAATCATATTTTAATGCTGACTTCCTCTAGTCTTCTCAAAATACTTCACTGTGCAGATGCAGCTGATAAATAAGTCTTGATGACAGTTTTAAAAATCATTAGACCTTTGAAATAGAATTTTTTCCCTACAAGCAAATTCCTATTGGTTTTCATCCTGGACTCTGCTCTCAACAGTTTATAGTAATTGTCTTGTTTCTCTTCTAATCACCTACATTTTAAAAAAACTAATAAATGACATTCATGTCCCCTTTAGGTTTTTTTCTGGTCCTTTGAAACATCTCCAGATATGTTTTACTAATTTTCCTATTCTGCAAAGTTAATTACTTGTAGAATTATTCACTGTTGTACAGGCTCTTAAAAAAAGCACTGGAGACAGTGTCAAGTGTTAGTAATTTTTTGTTCGGGAGAAATGAGCAGCGTGGAGACAAGAGACACAGGTGAAAAGACACATCCCTAGGAACTGTGGATTTCAGACTCTTCTTCCTTCAAGTTTCCAGCTCTAGACAAGCACCAATAAAATACATGGAAGGCTCACATTACAGCCACATTTGATAGTGTGCACATTTGTAGAAAACAAAAAAGAATACAACAGGCTTACATCCAAATTTTACCTACTTCATTTGGAACTAAAATCACTTTTGTTCTAGTTACTCTAAATGCTCCTTCAGGAAAAACCTGCAGAATCTGGAAAGCCGACATGCTTGATCCTCTGAGAAAGATGAGAGAACTCAGATGAGGAGAAAACAAAGCTGGTTGATTCAGCATCAGGTTAAATGAGAATATAAACCATTTAATGAAACCTGAACACCATGCCAACACATGTCCTGTTCTCATGATCAGCAAGTTATCCTCCCTAGCACAGATAATATCTTTATTGTGTGCTCTTATGACTCATCTGGTGAAATTCCTAGCAAGGCAGCATTAATTACTGTCGGGTCCTGTTCCCCGAGGGCTACTCATCTGGCATCGAACCATGGGCGGGGGTCATCACGAGGAGACGAAATGGTGGAGAAGCCTTTATTGCCAGCGCTCTCAGCCCTCATATACAGCCCCACTTCCTTGTTTTCAACCGCCCCAAACCAGCCCCATAGGGGGTAGTCTTTGTCTGTTTGTTTTGCTTTAATCACTGTGGCCCGAGGAGCTGCTGTTTACGTGCTGCCTTGCACTTCCTTGATGGAGCCAGAGTTGTTTAGCCTCAGGGGACCCCACAATTAGTTGGGTTCCTTATCTGCTGGCTGTCAGTGTCATCTGAATGAGTTCAGTGGAAACACTTGTCATTTTTGCCCATCCACACTGTTCTCATCCTAAAGTGTTAACTGTACCACACTATGAAACAGATATTCTTTCCTTATGTGGAGCGGGGAGGGAATAATCATTCCTCACTTTAAACATTCTATCTCCTCTCCACACGAAGACAAGATATCTGATGCACTAGCAGTGGTTTCCTGTTTTGCACTCTTGTGGCAAAGACCCACACTTATAAGACAGCCATACGTGGCTAGCCTATTGCTCTGTGCCACAGACTCATCCTTCTCTCCATGAATAGCAAAGAAATTTCTGCAGGTAACAAACCTTGGCAACACCAAGTCCTGAACCAGCCCTGAGTCCTGAACTAGTCAGATCATTATTAATTGGCCTTATCATTACAGGTGAAATCAGGAGAGATGTGAGTCCCTTTCCTAGAAAAAGAACATCTTCTTTCAGAGGAAGGTACTGATGTTAAGGCAAATATGATTATGGAACCAGCTGTTTTTCAAACAGATTCAGGCAGAAAATGTGGATCCTCTAACCCAGAGCCACACACACTTCCCTCAGCCTCAGCCAGGTGAGACCATGTTATATATCAGTTGTGTTTATCAGACACTGAGGATGTGCACTTATAAAGCATACCCAACTTCAAGCTAAATGCATTTGATGAGATAATTCTGGTTTTAAACTCTGCATACCCTTGAGACATACACTGGTTCTTTCACCATCACACATGACTCATTTTATTTAAGAAAAGATAGTCAGGCATGGTGGCTCATAGCTGTAATCCTAGCACTCAGGAGGCAGAGGCAGAAGGATTGCTGTGAGTTCTAGGCTTACCTGGACTAGGGACCTCAGGCCAGCCTGAACTGTAAAGTGAGACCCTGTCTCAAAAAAAATAAAGACTGTGAAATATGAACTTTAAAAAGACATTATGCTGAACTCAGTTTTAGGAAAGAGATAGATAAACCAAATATAAGCCACATTTCGTTTTTTACTTTTATTTTTTTAATTTTTTTTTTTTTAGATTTTTTTGAGACAGGGTCTCACTTTGTAGTTCAGGCTGGCCCTGAGCTCAGCCTCAAACTCACATCATAGCAATCCTCCTGCCTCTGCCTCCCGAGTGCTGGGATTACAGGTGTGAGCCACCACGACCGGCACTATGGTATGTGGGTACTGATTGCTGCTGGGCACGAGTCTCCACACCCAGTATGGTATGTGGTTACTGGGATTGAACCCTGGTCCTTGCGCTTCCAGACAGGCACTAGAACCACTGAGCTAACTCCCCGGCCCATAAACCACATTTATAGATAAAAAGACTTTATCTATAGATAAATGTACCAGAAGTGATGAAAAGGAAGGATGTGTTGCTGTGAAGACAACAGATAACCTCAGGATTTGAATGGGCTCATGAAGGAGGACTGGGACTTGAAAGGGAATGATAGGACATTCCAGTCAGCAGGAATGGTGTGTGTAAAGGCATGAATCGTGGGCTGGCACATGTACTTACATGCAAATCCTAAAACACAGGGTTGGAAGATTAGGTCCTCCAGAAGCTTATGTCATGCTCATGACTGAGTAATCTGGCTTGACAAAACATGCAGACTTCTTACTACACCCAGAATTTACTTTCCCAAGTCTATTTCCCTTTGTCTAAAATTCTCCTTTAACTTCCCACCCTCCTTCCTCCTTCACTCTCTCTGCTTACTTCTTTCTCCCTGGTTCTTACCCAAACACAATTTCTCATGGCGGCATTCTTTAACCCACCAGATGAACCTGAAACCCCCTTTTAAAAATCATTCATAATGCCATCTCTTTTCCTGTACAACAAAAATAAAATCCTAACTATGCAATCCTTTACTTAGTGGCTATGTTCTCTTCCAGATGTTAAACATCATGAAGGCAGGAATAATTTTTCTTCTAATTTACTTCCATATTCCCACTGGATAAAAACCTTTCTTATTCATAATGAGCATTCAATAAGTATTTCTAGAATAAATGAATAAATTCAAGATATAAGACAATTAGAAATATGATTTCTAAAATCAAGGAAGATGAAACTCTCATAATTCCAAATGTCACAGTACAATTATTAAATCAATACTGATTTTATTTTATTTAGTTAATGTGGCATAAGAAATTCAGAAAATAAATTAAATATCAAATCTCTAGTATATATTTGAGAAGCCGCTAACAATATACACAGAGCTTCACACGCCAAAGACTTAGACAGGCCAGTTTATACAGGCATCAGCTCACGCACAAAGGAGTGAGACATGGTACTAGCCTCAGGAATTCATCATGAAAGGAAAATGGTAATGAGTAATGAAAATAATTAACTCTAATTTAATGTTTAAACACTATCTCTGATTTAGGATAGAAGTAATTACAGAGAGATTCAGCAAACAGAGCATGTGGGAGAAGTTCATCCTGCTTGGTGAGACCAGGAGGGAGTTGCGGAAGTGACGCTAAGCCAAGGCCTTGAGTTCAGCAGGTGAAGTTCAGAGAGGTAACGCTGTAGAAAGCCAGGAAGTTTGAGAGCACTTGACATATTTCAGAAATGAATGAATACTGTGCTGTCAGAGGAAACATAATAGGGAAGTAGTACAAGAGAAAGTATCTTAAGGCCAGGTGCGGGCAGTCTCGGCATTTATGCTGAGGATTTTGGACATGGCAATGCTCTATAGGTAGTATAGAGATGTCCAAAGTTTGTTTTTTTTTTTTCAGTGAAAGGCTGAGGGAGATCAAATTTATATTTTAGAAATACAAGACTTTATGCCAAGCCAAAGCGTAAAAGATGAAATTCCAGTCAGCAAAAGCTTGTGCTTGGTTAGCAGCTCCCAAGGGCTTCCGGGCAGGATGAATGCCATGTGACCTCAGCACTGAAAGATGGCTGATTCCAAATGGTCCTTAAGCCACATGTAGGCACAAATATTGCAATTATTCTTGTCAATACTGTCTGCAAAATCCATCTGTAAATACAGTCATGTATCCTCCCCCTTCCTTATATTAGTACAGTCAGGATTTCAATGTTTGTAACTAATTATAAATCTATATTTTTGTTTTTATCTCTATGGTCTAAAATCTTATAAGACAAACAGATTTTGCTTAATGTGGATCCTACGTAAGGCCAGTGAGTATAGACATTTTCCCATGTATAGTTTTTTTCTCACTTTGGGAAATGAATTTATCATTTTTGCTTAGAAGATAATAAATATCTTTTCAAAATCAAAGAGTGAGTTCTAAGAAGCTGTGGGGGGAAAGGAACATTTCTATAATGTTCGTGGAAATGTAAACTAGTATAACCTCTGTAACAGTCAGTATGGCGATTCTTCAAAAGAACCAGAGATTCCATTCAACTGTTGTACTTCTAGATATCTTCCTGAAAGAGTTTAAAGACAACATTTTACAGTGATAAATGCATACCTATGTTCATAGTAGCACAACTGATAATTGCTAAATTTTGGAAGATATATATATATATATAATATATATATGTATTGTGCTGCTTACTTCTTTCTGCCTGGTTCTTATTATATTATTATATATTATATATAATATATATAATATATATAATATATAATATATAATATATAATATATAATATATAATAT
>PVIR01035501.1:0-17627 GCA_004026965.1 Petromus typicus | reverse complement strand
AAGGAGCCCTTCTCCACTGTTGATGGGAACATGGACTGGTACAACCGCTGTGGAGATCAGTGTGGAGATTCCTAAAAAACTAGGTTTAGAGGTCCCCTTTGACATTTACAGGTCCCCTGGACATTCCCCTGCTAGGCATATACATGAAAGAATTAAAAGATTCATATCAGGGCCGGGGAGTTAGCTCAGTGGTTCCGGCACCTGTCTTGCAAGCGCAAGGACCCGGGTTCGATTCCCCGGTAACCACATAACAATACTGGGTGTGGAGACCCACACCCAGCAGCAACCAGTACCACACACCACAGTGCCGGGCGTGGTGGCTCACGCCTGTAATCCCAGCACTCGGGAGGCAGAGGCAGGAGGATTGTGATGTGAGTTTGAGGCTGAGCTCAGGACCAGCCTGAACCACAAAGCGAGACCCTGTCTCAAAAAACCTAAAAAAAAAAAAGATTCATATCAGTGACATAGGTGCACCCATGTTTATAACAGCTCAGTTTCTGATTGCTACATCTTGGAAACAACCCAAATGTCCATCAGCTGGAGACTGGATAAAGAAGATGTGATTCTTCTATAAAATGGAGGATTATTCTGCTGTAAAAAAAAGTGATAAGTTTGAGTCATTCATACTCAAATGGATGAGGACATACCCATAAGTGAAATAAATAGGTGACACCTGTGTAGATATCATATCTTTTCTCTGGTATGAGAAAATGAAAATGTAAATGAGTTCTAGAATATATAGTAGATGTTATGAAATAGAAAATATTCAAGAGGCAATGGGATGTAGAGATAAGTAACCAGGGGAAAAAATAATGCAATGGTAATTTTTAAAAAAGGAAACAAAGTTTATGTATATAGAGGCGAGGAGTTGTAGGGTGAGTAGAAGAGTGGAAAAAAGTGAAAATTAAGTTGTATCGTATACCGTACAAATTCTCAATGTTGAATGTGGTCATGGTGAGTATATATAATGTACCAATAAAGATTTCATTTAAAAAAAAGAAATAAATCTGACAAATTTAAGGGAAATTTTTCACAGTAGAGAATCATATTTTTTACAAGATCAAATTCTCAGAGTGATCGATACCAAGATCTGCTGAAAAGGCTTTACTCTAAAAGGATTTATTGGTCTGCAACTAAAACATCTCAAGAAGGGAAAACTGAGATGTGGTTTGGCCCTGAAATTCACTATGTGCTCGAATTTCCATCTGAATTCATCATAAATCTCACAGTTCTATTCCACATCATTAGCCAATTATGTACCCCAGTGGCTTTGGTTAAAAACAAGACAAAACAAATACAAACACAAACAAAATAATAACAAAGAAACCAACTAGCCATCTTAGATGCAGGTTTTCCATTCAAATGAAATACTGGTATTACAGCCAGATGCTACATACAGTGTGGCCGCGGAGCAGCATGAGCGTGGTCTGGGATCCTGTGAAAACTGCAATTCCAAGTAAGTCATCAAGTGGGGGCAGATAATTTGTTAACTGGTCAGATCTCTACAATTTCTTGGATGGTTAGGAATCTGTGGTAACAAGCTCACAAAGGATTGTTATAAAGGAGAGGGAGTAGTGCTTGGGCAATCCTTTCAAACCTCATTACATGTTAGCATCATCTGAGACTGTAAAATAACATATCATGGTCCAAGTCCTGCCTCGGAGGCTCCAGTCTCATGGCTGTGGAGATGGGCAGAGGAGAGTCAGTGCTATGACGAACAGTGGGCTTTACATGGATCTCAAAGGTAGACTTCAGCTATTGTGGGTAAGTGAAGTCCCAAACACCACCACTGAAATTTCATCCACGCAGGTGTGTTAGTTGCAAACAAGTGCAGGAAGTGAAAACATAGCTGATAGTTATTCGTCCATGAATCTCCACATAAGTAATAGATCATTCCATGTTTAGTCACTGACTGACACACTCTCATTCCACACAGCAAACTATGTCCTCTATAAAATTCTCTGATCTATTACAGATGTGGATGTTCAAAAGAAGGAAATTTGCCAAAAAAGATAAAAGGTCAGCAGGGGAAGGAAATGGTAATGTTTGGAATGAAATGGAAACCAAGCGCAAATCGAGTGACAAAATACACAGCTGATCGTGGGGCGCTGATAGTGCGCTTTGATTCGGTTGGCTCTTGATGAGCAGAGGGCCTCGGTGAAGGCAAACTCACCAGTGTGGGTGAGGGAAGCAGCTGTGCAGAGAAGGATGAAGATGACTGAGCGGAAGTGACTTTAGCAAATGTATTTCACATTAAAGGACAAAAAATATTTCAGAACAACTGCATATTTATGCTGTGTTATGCATTATTAAACTGTGAGATGATTTAAACTACATTGGCAGAATACTCATAAGTTATACTGTACACGTTATGTCATAGATTTGGTATCTATGGGGTCATAGAATAGTCCCCCTTGTTGCCCATGTCAACAATATTTATAAAGTCCCTACGTGTCTCTAAAGTACTGACAGAGCGAGAAACCAAGATCAGAAGAACACCTTCAAGAATGTGATCCTGGCCTCACTGGCAACACACCATAGCGCTCAGTTATTTGTGTTTTGTTTATCAAGCTCTGTACTTGCTGTGGATGTAGAACCACTGATCTAGCCGATGGGAGCACTGCTTCCGTGACTGCAACACAGCAGGAATCAAGTCCCTCCATCTTCTTTCGGATCAGCTCACGTACACCCCGTGCATTTGGCCTGTCCCGCTGAGATGGAGGAGGGTGGCTGCCTGGAATGTCTTCTTTCACAAAGATATCACAAAACTTATAGAAAAGTTTGGACATAAGTTTGAAAATTAAAAAGAAAGAAAAACCTAGGCTAGCTATGGCTTCTGAGTACTCACACTCTTTATTGAAGTTTAATAATTTTCATAAAAGTCTTCATTGATTCATCGGAACAGAAAAATTTCATGTCAATACAAAAATGTTCACTTCAAACTAATGAAATGCTGAGATATTTTGAAATAAAATAAGCAGAAATTTTCATTGTTATTAAGATACTAATAAATAAAAAAGGAAAGTTTAATAAATTCCACAAGTTATTCATAATATATCCACTGAAAAGAACTTTGACCAGAATTTATAAACAGAATTTCTTTTAAGAACACCCGCCGAAGATTTACAAAGTTGTTTCTTAAGCCATGATCATAAAATTTGCATGAGCTTCAGAGCTGTGTTTGAATATTCAAGGAGCCAACCGCTTATGCAAAGTGGGGAATGTCTCTCACACACACCTGGACTCTAGCTTGTACCATCGTCTCCCGTGTGGTTTGCTTAGACGTGGGGAGCAGCCTCTGAAGGATATGTGGTACTACTATATTAAAATGCTGACGTCAGGGCCAAACAAGCCAAGAACAGACAACTGACAAATTAACATCTTCTTCACCAGGAAAACTACATAAAATTATGTCCAAGTTACTCTTGATTTCATTGTAGTCACAAAAATTTTTTTGTTTTGTTTTGTTTTTGTTGTTGTTGTTTTATTTTTTGAGACAGGGTCTTGCTTTGTGGTTCAGGTTGGCCCTGAGCTCAGCCTCCAACTCACATCACAGCAATCCTCCTGCCTCTGCCTCCCGAGTGCTGGGATTACAAGCGTGAGCCACCACGTCCAGCACTGTGGTATGTGGTACTGATTGCTGCTGGGCGTGAGTCTCCACGCCCAGTATTGTTATGTGGCTACCGGGGATCAAACCAGGCCCTTGCACTTGCAAGACAGGCGCCGGAACCACTGAGCTAACTCCCCAGCCCCGTGTAGTCACAAAAACTTATACTTCCTGAGCACATATATTTTGTGCTTTGAAATGAATGTTTTAACTCTTACCAATCTCCTGCAGATGGCGTTTTCTTAGGTAACTGGCAGAGGATACTGAGCACTACCTTCAATTTTTATAAACTAATGTAAGACATAGTACTTTTTTCAATTTGAAGTCATAATGCCCTTATTTTCTTACATATGATGCACACAAGAAAGAAATATTTTATACTCCACCTAAAATGGGGTGGTGGGTGGGACTTTACTCTCAGCCTCAAACTAGTGACGAGCATGTGGAAATCTGCACAATCCTGGTTTTCTGCCTTGGACTCCCCTCTCACCCAGCAGGTCCAGAGATGGAAAACAAAGTAGCTGTGATTTTCCAGTGACAAAGACGCTGTCCTGGACCACACTCTAGTCACCCAAGGTCACCAGAATCCATATCCTTGAATTCTAATTGGATTTGCTATCCTGTGCCACCTTCCAGTTAAGAACTAATAACTTTAGCTGCCCTTGGAATCGTTTTTGGCTCTGTGGTGCTGGCATTTGAACTCAGGGCTTCCCTTCCACTAAGCCTCACCCCTAGCCCTTTACATTTAAATTTTTAACATGAATAATTTTCATAGGCAAAATTTACCATATATGCGTAGAATAAATCATGCCAATTCTTTACAAACTCTTTTAGAAAATACTGTAGTGCAAAATAGACTTTTTAGCTCATTTTATGAGCCATTATTAAACTAAGAGCAAAACCAAAGACATTTATAAAGAAAAACTGTGGGTCAGTATTCCTCATGAAGATATATCCAGAATAATTTGCACAAAATCCTGGTGAATCAGTCCACAACATTTAGAAGGGGGACACCGTGAGCGAGCTGTAGCTTGTCCAAGGAAGGCAGATCGGCTTCACAGGTGAGGAGTCAGTTTGCTCTATATTAACAGACAGAAAAACAGCAACGCAGGATCTTCTCAGTAAAGGCAGGGGAAACATTTGGAAACCCTTCATGGTAAACACTGTCGGAAAACTGCAGTAGAAGAAAATGTTTTGAATTTCATGGTAAAACCCCAAATCCCCTCACTGGGTCAGGCTCCTGGGAAGGATGGCGCTTTCACTCCGCACTGTCCTGAAGAACTCCTCACGTAACAGAGCTGCAAGCCGAAGAAGTGTGGCAAGAGCTCCGTGTTCTAGGCTCCGGTGAGCAAGCTCCTACAGAGAGCGACTTTCTTCAGGAGGGCAGGATGCAGCAGGCCCAGTGACAGCCTCACATTAATCCAGCTCAGGAAAGACTAACTCTAAAACAGATTGCTGAGGCATTAATTCAAATGAAGGGGAACTTCCAAAGGTCAGGAGTCTTCTTGTCCGCTGGTCCGCACATCCTCAACACAGCAATAAAAAGGAAGCAGGTGTGATCGGAACGCGGCTCTGTGAGCAAGGGCGTGTAGGGCGATGCCTAATGGCCAGGGTCACAGGCTGAGTCTCAGGCAGCCCTGGGGATCTACGCCCCCGTCCTCAGACAGAGCAGACAGTGTTCTATGGCTTCTGGCTCCTTTATTCGTCTTTTCATAGACTCCACACTGAATTTCCAAGTTCGTGTAACATAATTTGACTTGTCTTTAAAAATGCTAGAGCTGGATCACACAGTCTTCCTTGAGCACCAGCTGTATTTAGTAACTGATGCCTTCTGAAGTTTACAACCCAGGCTCCTTGGCAAAATGGCAACAATGTCTTTCTCATTCGGATTCCATGCAAAAAAAAAAATATATATATCTTCCTGTGGCTATGAGCTCTTAGCTTGCAGTTGTTGGTTTTGTATCTGCAGGTAGCTGGTTTCATTAATCACAATTTTAACTCCAGTCAATATATGAAATTATGGGGTACAATATACCAGCCCCTGTGTTGTGACTGCCTGTGTGGTATTATTTTAAAAATTGTCTAAAATATCCAAAGATATAAGAGGAAATTGAGCAAATTAGTTTGTGTTTAGTATATGCAACCAACATAATCTACGTTTATATATATATTTGGTACAAAAAAATATGTAGAACAGTTTTACATGATACTGACTACTTACAGTCTGCAGAGTCAACAACTTTTCGCAAAGTCGAACCAAAAATTACCATTGTTCTTTATTTTGGTGATTAAAATATTTATTTACTAATATCAACCCATAAAAGTGACAATGTTTAGTAAATAATGTGCTACCTTTCCTGGCTTTTAAAATTATTTTTCTTTAGAAGTACTAGATCTCTTAGAAAGAAAGATATACTCCTCTTTCTTCCGTTTTAAAACTAAAACCTTGATAGATTTTGAGAATGGATGAAAATAATTATCATTAATCATTTCTAATATATCGTTTTTTAACTGGCAACATTACTCTTTTGTCAACTCAAGCCTGATAGATTGTGTACATGACAAGAGAGACTTTTATTTATTTTTATTGATTTTATTTTACTCATTTTATCTGCTTTTTACATATATAATAATTATTTATTATTATCCATAAGAGTGGAAATTACAATAATGCACTTCAGAAAATGATTTAGAAGTAAAATTTTAAATATTCATGTTTTGACTTAGCAGTCCTACTCTTAGAAATGTATCCTTCAGAAAGAAAGCGTGAATGCGTGAGAACATACACACAAAGAAGTCCTCTAGAGTTAAAATGATGCACTTTTGTGTCTCCTCAGGCAGCTGTAGGAGTTTCTTCCTCTCTTTTTATTCAGCTAAAACTTGCTCTGCACATCCTGTTTTTCCCCTTGCCAATCTGTTTTTTCCACCATTAATGAGTGTGAAACTTCATCACCAAAGAAGAAATAAATTCATAAAGTAACAATCTGAAATTTATCTAGAACATCAAAGATGTAGAACCACTTGAAGCTGTTTTTAAAACTGCAAACCAGATCTACAGTAGTGATGTAGTAAATTTTATAAAATATCAGTGGCTGTGCACTGATTCTGTTTTGCTCAAAGTAACGGAGCATGTGAGTGAGTGCATCGAGGCAGATGTGTGTGTGTGTGTGTGTGTGTGTGTGTGTGTGTGCGCGCGCACAGACACCCCCTTCTTGGGCCGAGTGAGACTAAAGGTGATGCACACTAGTGTGGGTGTCATCATCCAAACTGACAGACGGCAAAGAGGAGGAAGGCAAACTGTTAACTGTCTCTTTGGGGGCTAAAGTTGGTCAGTTTGTTGCAATAGGCAAATATTTTGCATTTGCAAGTTAAAAAGAGTAAAAGACTAATAACTTCTGGTGTGGTCTCCTTTGGGTTTTCATTTTTTATTGATTTTGGGGCTTAGTTTTATGTGGTACCACTTACAAAACCATCGCTCAGTGTCATACTGAACACCACACAGCCTCTCCCACAACACACGTGGTTTCTATAGGATTTGACAGTTTACTGCTTTGGGGGTGTAGGTGGTTTCTTTGAGTACTTGACCCTTTTCACTAGTCTATCTTCCTTAAGAAGATGTACTCACAGGAGCAGGGGTCACAAGTGTTATGGATATTGGTACTGCTATTGGTGATATAGTAAAAAAGCCAGATCAAAAAGAATTCTTCAGACCTAGTTTGTTTTTGTTTTTGTTTTTTTTAGGTTTTTTGAGACAGGGTCTCACTTTGTGGTTCAGGCTGGCCCTGAGCTCAGCCTCACTCACATCACAGCAATCCTCCTGCCTCTGCCTCCCGAGTGCTGGGATTACAGGCGTGAGCCACCACGCCTGGCACTGTGGTATGTGGTACTGGTTGCTGCTGGACGTGAGTCTCCACGCCCAGTATTGTTATGTGGCTACCGGGGATCGAACCCGGGTCCTTGCGCTTGTAAGACAGGTGCTGGAACCACTGAGCTAAATCCCCGGCCCATCTTCAGACCTAGTTTTAATGGATTGAATGAACATAACCCTATTGTGATAGTTCTTGTAGACTGGGTCTGCAGAGAGGTGACTGAGGATAAATGAAGGTAAAGCTATATCCCTCCCTCTCTTCCTCCCCCTCTCTCTCTTCCTCTTGCTCTGTCACTCTTTCTGTCTCCCTCTCTCTCTTCTTCTTCTTCTTCTGCCCACCCCTCTCTCTGTCCCCTTCTTATGCACAGAGAAGCCCCTGACTGCAGTGCACATTCTGAATGTTGCATTTGTCCAATATGTGGCACATTCTTGTAGAGCTCTAGTGGCCTAATACAAGTCTGAAGCAGCTTCCTCTGCCATATTCTACTATAAATGGTACTAAAGCCCTATTAGTCTTGTTTTGACAAAAAAAGCAGAATACTCAGACTAAACGGAAACATTAGGCCTCATTGCCTGGTTATTATACAACATCAAAGGGCTTGACAGTCAGCGATTTCCTTGGGAACCTACAGGATAGTGTCTTAATCAGCACAGTATCGTATGCAGGAGGAAAGGCCCAGTACCTGTGGGAAACCCACCTGCTCCTGCCCTCCATCGAGTAGGGAAATGCCATCGAAGATGTGCTCTCCACCACCGAGGACACCTGCAGGTCCTGCAGGAGTCGAAGCCAGCTGGCACTCAAAAGCAAGGTAAACGTGGAATGTTTGTGTGCACCACATTCATGAAATGAAGCTTTTCAAGTTTCTGCATAATAACAAGGTCATGACTTAAGCAGCTAGAATTCCTGGATCCGAAGCCAGGGTGGGGTGGGGCTGGGACCTCTTCCCAACATGCCCTGCGGCCCAGTTCTCTGAATTTTCCATTGATGTCCTTACAATGCGGCACGCATCCTGACTCTGTCCGAGTCCCTGAACTCTAGACCGAGTAGATCGTTCACCAAGTACACAGCAGAAAGAGATACTGTCATTACCACGTGTCACTACTCCTGTCACTACACAAGAGTTTCAGAGTGTAGCACCCGTCTGTGTCCTTCACGAGATCCGGCCTCATACAAAGCTAGTCAGTGAAAGTGTAAAGTCCCCCGAGTGGAAGGGGAGCTCGTTGGTCAGTGGTGCTCAGGGCGGGCGGTGTCTTCAGAGAAAGCTGCAGCTGACAGAAGCTTCTTGGCACGGTGAGTAGGGGGTGAGCCTTTCTAGGGTACAGGAACAAAAGGCAATTTCCTTTTGAAGTTATTTATACAGAATATATTTTAGGAAAACTAAAACATAAGTGTATAAAGACTCAGAACATCCAGAAGTGGTGAAGACCTGTTAGAGATACGCCGATCTATCAGCGGAGATACACCAAACCTGAAAAGACCTGAGACACAGTGTGCGGCCTACACGCCTCCTTTATAGGGGAAAGCAGGGGCTTTTCTCCGCTCTTGAGGACACTTGCAGGAAGTGTCCCACTGCAGAGCCTCCCGAAGAAAACTCCAGCACTTCAGCTCCTACTTCACACTTGTCACACATAACAAAAGAAAAGGTGAAGACCTGACTAAATATTTTAACTCTTTAAATATAATGCAAAATTGACATGCAACCGTACAAGCAAACACAGCCACACACACAACTCTTAAAAGAACCCACATTCTCAGTTTAAAAAAAGAAGCCAGCAGTGTGAAGATAATCACAAACTTCTCATTCAGTCACATAATGGAGTTGGAAGAGAAGGAACAAAAGCAAGAAGTAGTTACAGAAAACATGAAACTTCTTAAACCTCTAAAATAAGATACTCCAGCACCTCCAAAGACCAAAGCAGTTTGTCCACTTGGATGGTGAGTGCCTGGACCCACTTCCTGCTCTAACAGCCCGTAGACTGGTAGGGTCTCTGTGGTATCCTTAGGAGAGTATATATAAACGGGAAGCTGGACGCTTTCCCTCCCCTGAGAGCTCAGAGGTGACATGTGCATACACGTGGTCCAAATGCTCCTGTCAGCAGCTATGGGTTCTGTAGTGTTGTGTATGGGGAACTCAGACACTGTGACAGACTGGACAAGAAGGAAGGTGTGTTGCTACACGGTATAAATTTTCAGAAGCAGAGGCATAAACGCACAGGGTAACAAAGCTTTGCATGTGTCTAACAGAAATGACCGAAGCCCCAGCAAGTGTCCAGCAGGCACAGAGTGAACTGCAGGGAAGACAGCCATCCCCCAAGGGACGCCGTGACCCCTGATCCCCACTTGATTCTTTACCTGCATCCGCAACCACTCTGTAAATCACTGAATTAATCAAAACCCTTAAGGTAAATACACCGTCTCCTGGACTCAGTCATTTTCTACATTTGCAAGCAAGATCTCCCAATGCTGCAGTCACATAATCTAGTCAACCAACACAAAGCTCAAAGTCAGGAGCTGCAGTTTTCAGACTGTGGACTACAATTCAACAAATCCTCTACAAATTAGCTGACTGTTCAAGTTTAATAACTTAATTTTAAGATATACAAATGCTGGATTATTATATATAAAATAATTTCTGTTTATGCTATCACCTGGTTTTGTATATGTATTTAATTTCAAAAGACATGAAAGGGTGATAATCTTCTATTATGATTATTTTGGAATCTATGGCTCCAGTTTTTGAAACTTTGTATTGCTTGAATATTATATAATACATTTATAATTTACATATAATGAAGTTATTATTTTAAGAAGTTAAAATTAGTTATATTACACAAAATGAGTATTTACAAGTTCTGTTCTCCTCTGAGTTATATAGTAACTAAAAAATGAACCCTATTACACGGCAACATTGGTACCGTAAAAAGGTCTGAACTGACCCCAACATGTATTTAACATATTCTTGACATATCGCTACTTTACTGGCTATCTTATTTCCTGGAAAATGAAACAATCTTGCTAAGCAATTTCAGTCCTTATGTTTATGAAGTTTAAAGATTAAAGTTCTGAAGATTAGGATTAGTTTATACTCAGGTAACTTTATGCATATCCATGTACATATGTATAGCTTGTGTACCCAACTTCTATACCTACCTGGCAAGAGCATTTTTAAGTCAATGATGTGTAACCTTCTTGCCTTCTTATACAAGAAATATTTGTGATATTTTCCTATGCAGTAATTTCCATACTTGAATGATTAAAACTTTTTAACCTAAATCTGAAACAACTAGCTAGATACTTTTAATAACCCCACTTTGATAAGCACTTAGTCACATCCCTCAAGAGAAAGAACCTGGCTACAATTTATTTGTAGAGAGTTTTATGGAAACAGCCCTTAATTTGCAGAAAAATTTCAACAGGAAATTTAATAAAAGACTTAATATGTTAGCACAGCTTCAAATGTGTCCACTCATTTAATATTTGTAATTGTCTATGTTTTTCTATAAATAAGAAAGTTGTTCAGTTGTTCAGTGTATTTTCAATTAGTATTATTTTAATTGGCAAATCATAATTATATACATGAAAAGAGGTGGAGCAATTTTGATGTATGTGTACAGTGCAGAATGGATAAATAAAATCATTAAGAGGCCTGTCTTTTCACTGTTCATTTAGAATGAGACATTTGGGATTTCCTCTCTGCTGTTTTGAAATATATAACACATTATTATTATCAACCATTCTTCACATCATAAAATGATTTTCTATTCCAAAGCACTTACTTTAACTAAATATCTACTGTTTTGAAAAAATTTTGATGACCTGGTATATGTTGTAAAAGTTTCACATGATACTAACTTGATTAACTATTAAGAACTTGGAATTCTCAAAAGTAAAACTTCTTTATACACATAGATGCAGATGCATGTAAATAAATAGCTATCTGTTCTTTCTTCAAGCCTAAACCTTTTATCCTTAAGCATCAGTTTGATCAGAAAATGCTGATTAAACAATTGAATATTTAATAAGTAGTTAATACCTGCACCTTTGATTTATTTTGAGCTATTATTGTGTGCACAGCTTTATACTGGTCAATGTCAACACAACAGCAAGATACTAACCCAACGTCCTTATTACCCGGTCAGTGAGCATGTCAATGTGCCCTTGCAAAACTCACACGCTAGACTCAACTGAAATGTCGTTTATCTTCTATTCTATTACACCCATTGAAAAGGAAAGATCAATCTACCTTTATGAGTTTTAGCAGTTACTCTCCGCGTGTCACTGAGCAGACACTTTGGTTTAACTTTTGAAAGTTGAAGTTCATTTATTTGCAAGTTAATTAATGAAAAAAACAGATACTTTTTCTTTAACTACCACCAGTTTTGGCATCATGTGTCACCAAAAACAATCTCTTCAACTGCTCAAAAATAGCTGATTCCTTACCAGTTAAAAAATAGATGAATCTACTGGTACAAATCCCCATTATGGAGTGCAATCATGATGTGTATATTTAATGTACCAATAAAGATTAAAAAAAATAGATGAATCATTGTTCAAACATGAAGAATAAATAGACTTTTTTTACAATTTTGTAATTGAGGGTTTCATGCTTTGAATCAAAAATGTCCCCTAAAGGGGCTTGGAAGTGTGTTATATGATTCTATGACAGCACTGTTTCTGCCATCCCAGGTGAGCCCAGGATCTGTGAAAGGTGTTGGTTTGTGTGGGAGAAGCAAGTGCTCAGGTGACATGGGTATTAGCTCTGTGATCTCACGCTTTGTGGACTCACTGAGGCTTAAGAACACGGATGACTCAGAGCTGCACCAAGCATCAGAGCAAATGGGTTCAATGGGTCTCCGTAGGTCTCCACCCAAGAGCAGAACCACGTTCTTCACAGCAGCACCTGGGACTTTTTCCAGAATTGACCACATGCTGGCTGATCAAGCATGCTTCAGTAAAGCAAAAGAACCAGAACTGCCTCACGCCTGTATCAGCTCATGGAGCAATGAAACTAGAAATCAGCAGCAAAGTAGACCACGTCAACTGTACACATGTGGATTTAAACAGGACACACATGCATAATCAGTGGATCACAGACGGAATCAGAGAAAAGATAGATAGTCTCTGCAATTAAATTATAATGCCAGTACAGTGTACTGGAATCTGTGGAACACAATGAAAGCAGGAAGATCACAGTAGTGAATCCCCACATTAGAAAAGCCGAAAGAGCTCAAATAACAAACCTAATGATGCATCTTAAGGTCTTAGAAAAACAAGAACAATCCAAGCCTAAAGACAATATGAGGGTGAAAATTATAAAGACAAGGACAAAAATTAATAAAATTTAGACAAAAAATACACAGAACCAAGAAATCCAAGAGTTGTTTCTTTGAGAGATTAACCAAAAGTAGACAGACTCTTAGTTATGCTTACCAAAATAAGGAAGGACACAAATTCACATAGTTGGAAATGAACAGGCAAAATCAAAATGGATTTTTCTGAAATCCAGAAGATTACTGGAAACTGCTTGAGAATTTGTACTCTAAAAAAAATGGAAAATTCAGGAGAAATGAATGAATTCCTGGATACATATGAACTATCAATTTGAACCAAGAAAATATAAAAATCTCAAATAAGCCAGTATCAGTCAGTGAAACTTAAGAAATAAAAACACACTAGACCTGAAAGAATTCACTAGTGAACTCTTCAAGAACTTTGGAGACGATCTGACACCATGACTCTCAAACTCTAGAGAATCAAAAGAGAAACAGAATTCCCAGAATCATTCCTGGAAGCACGTATTATTGCCTGACTCCAAAACCAGAAAAGGATCCGACTGGAAAAAGAAATCCAGGCCAGTTTCAAAAATCCTCAGTAAACAGAATGCCGTAAGTCATCAAACAGTAGCATCGTAAGCAAGTAGAATTCTTCCCAGCAATACAGGGATAGTTCAACATACACAAATCAATAAATATCATAACAGCGCAAGCAGAATAAAGGCAAAAACCACATGATTCTCTCAGTAAACGTAGAAAAAGCATTTGACAAAATCCAGTATGCATACACGCTGAAAACCCTGAAGAAAATAGCAATATAATGACTGTATCTCACCCTGATAGAAGCCATCCATAACAAACCAATGGCAAACTTCATACTAAGTGGAGAGAAGCTGAAATTTTTCTTTCTAAACTCAGAAACAGAACAAGGATGACTCTTATCAGCATTTTGTTTATTATAGTTCTTGAAATACTAGCCAGAGCAATCAGATAACAGAAAAAATAAAAGGGATTATGGAAAAATAAGAATCTGCAATTCAAATTATTATTATTTGCTGATGACCTGATTATCTGTCTACAAAGAAGACTCCAAACACTTCACCAAAGACTTCTAAGCTATTATCCAAATTTAGCAGAGTAACAGGACACAAAGTCAATGGTCAAAATGCAACAGTGTTCCTGTGCACCAAAATCAGTGCTCTGAGAGGAACTTCACACAGCATTAAGACAAATCAAACACTCAGGAATTAACCTAACAAAGCAGCAGAAGGACCTCCACAATGAAAGCTACACTACTCGGAAAAAGGAGATAGAAGAGGACACCAGAAAATGGGAGGACGTCCCCTGTTCCTGAACAGGAAGAACCAGTGCAGTCAGACTGGCTGGGCAACCAAAGCTTTTACACACATTTAACACAAGCCCAGTCGAAATGCCAGTAACTTTCCTTGAGCAGTTGTAGAAAGAAACTGCCAAATTCACATGAAACTGGAAGAGACCTAGATACTAAAAGTAATTCTGGGTAACAAAGGTAAGACAGGGGCATCAAAATCCCAGACTTCAAGTTATATTACAAAGCAAAATAAATCTCAAAAATAAATAAATAAATCAGACTCATGGATCAGTGGAACAGAACAGAAAATACAGAAATGACTCCAGGCTCACCGAGCCGAATTTCTTCACTGGAGAAAAGATGGCAAAACTGTCTGTCCACATCCTGAAGGTTGAACCCAGGCCCATAATCCTCATGATATACTAAACCAAAGTCAAAATAGATGAAAGATCTAAGCATTAGGATAGAAACCCTTACTGCGGTGAAGGATAAAAGTTGAAAACATGGCTGTAGGCAAAGACTTTCTGCACAAAATCCAGTTCCACAAGCAATAATACCAAAAATCAACCAGTCCTGTGCTTCTCACAACACAGGCAACTGAGTGAAGAGACAACTTCAGATGAGAAAAAACCTACCAGCGACTCCTCAGACAGGACTAGTATCTAGAATATATAAAGAATTCAAAAAATGAAACCACCCCGAATTTAAAGACCCAATTTTAGAATGGGCATCTGAAATGACTTACTTATTCTCTATTTGCTGTCTAAACTATTCTACTTATTTATTCTTCTCTGTTTGCTGCACTCCTCTCTCTAGACTGCCGCACCCCGGTCTCCTCGCTGGGCGCTCAGCACCACTGCCGCGTCCCGCAGGTCTGCGAGGGACTTGGCTGTCACAGCATCAGCTTGAGCTGTTCTCCCGAAATGACCGCGCACGCTGCTGCTTCTCCTGTTGCTTTGTTCCAGCTCTTGGTCTGGTATCACACATTGGGTGAGATGTTCATACTGACTGGGGGAACTGAAGCCAGCTTCCTGAGGGGTGGCAGGAAGACAGCGAGATTCCCTACTGTACCCACTTGCTCAGCTGCGTACTTCCCATTATGTGGAAGTTGCGTATTTCTCATTATTTCTTCACATTCACTTATATCGCTGCATCACGCAGAGTATCGGAGCAGATACTAAGAAAAAGCTGATAAACAAAGGTACATAGTCCTTTGGCTCCTTTGTTGCAGGGTCTTTTGTTGCCGTCGTCCTTGTTGTGTCCTCGAGGACGGAGCAGATGCCGCCTTCGGCCATGTAATTCATCACCAGCTGCACTTCACCCGTCAGGCTCAGGCCTGTATTTGGCCAAAGATTGTTTCCTCTGACCAGATTTGAGCGAGGCTCCTCTGAGTCCTTTACGATGAGGCCCTGCCGTGGGCTTTCTGCTCTGCCTTTCAGGAGTCCAGTTCGAACATGAACGTTGTGTAGAGTGTCTCCACCTGTCATCTGACCCCTTCGTGTCTCTCATCACCTCATCCTCCTACAGCAGGAACTTTATTGAGTGGATCTAGCAAAGACCCTTTGCAATGCTGCTATTTCCATTTCTGATTTTCTGCTGTTTCCTCTGCTCTGTGGTATAAGCCCTACTTTTTCTGCTTTGCATTTTGAGTTGCACTCAGTCTCTCTCCTCTACTACAAGACACTATTACAGTGGCCTCTACTACCGCTCTGATCCTGATTCAATAAAGTCTGCCTACCCTTTTAATGGGTGTCATGATCATTTTCCTTTAACATCAGCCAGTAACACCACAGTGTAGAATGGCCTTGACTTTTGCTGTTTGGGTAAAAAATATTTTAAGATTCAGAGACATACAAACTAGATTTCAAAATATGAGAAGCACCTGTGTATGAAAACAACCCCCTAGGAAAATCAAAAAGAATTTGCATTAACATGCATTTCAGGTGCTCAGACTCGTCAAGTAACTCTTAAGAGGAACTTCAGTATCAAACCCTGAAGAATCCTTGCTGAACTTCAGGCACTTGTCTGACTCACACAACCCTTAAGCGAGAAGCAAGCTTACAGTGGCATCTGTAATGTTTATTTATGTTGCCTACTCTGGGCACATCAGAGTACTCAAATCTATAATTGTCTTTGAGACTAATATAAATACACTTGAAGGCTGGTGGGATGTTAAAGGCCTTGAGAAACATCAGGTATGAAACCTCCCCTCTGCATCTTTTCAGTTACTGCTGCCAAGAGATGTAGGGTAATTCTCCCCAGAGCCTACAGCGGTCTCGCCATGCCAGCCAAGGTAGTCGGACTCGCTAGGTGGGCGTTGGGTGGAGTTTATTTCTCTGAAGACATGAGCCTGCTCCTATCAGCTCTTGGGCTCTGTTCCCACCGTTGTGTGCTGTGGTGTTTGGAAGGCTTGGTTTCAGAACATCAGTTCCCTTTCCCGCTGGAGAGCATAAAACCCTGTGCTGAACCCAGGCGTTTGGATTACCTGGATCCAAGCCTACCAATTTCATCTACCGGTCTCCTTAGATGACCCCAGCTCCGGGTGTGCACCCCACATTGGCCCAGCACCTGTCGCTGCTGAGGCACTACAGTTAGATGAAATCTTTCCTGGTTAATCCTAACACTCAAATAAATGAGTTGCTGTTCTCTGTAGAATAATTTACATTTTCTTTCCACCATACTGGGGATAAACTGAAAAAAGAAATTCTTGAAGCATCAGACTATAGCTGAGGATGTATCAGCTAACAGTAGAAAACATTTAAACTGCCTCTCCTCTCCACCACCTCAGTCACAGAGACAGAGACTTTCTTTACAATAGAGCCACACCGATTTCCAAGGGCAGCATCCTGAAATGATGTACAGTGAGTTATTCTTGGACCGAACAAGCAAGACACTGTCTGGCCTCTTTCCAGGACAAACGCAGCAGCAGAGTGGGGGCTAGCTTCTCCTCTGAGATGCCATAAAATTACAGACCACGAAGATATTTCCTGCATTTTGTGGTCCAAGCTTTACCCCTCAATCATAGGTTACTCAACTGATACAGCACTTTTCACATACCCTTGGAATTTTATTTCTTCCTTATATTCTTCAGACAAGTTTCTGTTTTTATCATTATGCCAAAAGCTTTTGAACTCCCTTTGATCCCAGTCCACACCAGAGAGCTGCCATCCAGTGGGCCAGCGAGAGCGTGCAGACAAACAGAATTTGCATTAAGTGGTTGGATAAGGCATGTAGTATGACTTTAATTTAAAATCTGTGCAGTCTCAAAGGATAAAGACACACTAAACAGGGGCCGGGGAGTTAGCTCAGTGGTTCCAGCACCTGTCTTGCAAGCACAAGGGCCCGGGTTCGATTCCCCAGTAACCACATAACAATACTGGGTGTGGAGACTCACACCCAGCAGCAACCAGTACCACATACCACAGTGCCGGGCGTGGTGGCTCACGCCTGTAATCCCAGCACTCGGGAGGCAGAGGCAGGAGGATTGTGATGTGAGTTTGAGGCTGAGCTCAGGGCCAGCCTAAACCACAAAAGCGAGACCCTGTCTC
>PVIR01035500.1:0-16396 GCA_004026965.1 Petromus typicus | reverse complement strand
AACCATGATAGGTGATGGTTACCAACTAAATTCAGCAATTTTTGTTACTGTTTCCATGAGAAAACCAATGTAAATTATTTATACTGTGGCTATGAGTACAGATACCTAAATTGTAGAAGTAACTGACTATGGTGGTTTAAAAGATTTATTTAAAAATTATATACCACCAGGCATGATGGTTCATTCCGCTAATCCCAGCGCTCAGGAGGCAGAAGCAGGAGGAGTGCTGTGAGTTCAAGACTAGCCTGGGCTGCATAGTGAGTTCAGGACCAACCTAAACTGTAAATCAAAACCTTATCTCGAAAAATTAAAAGGGCAAGGATTTATCTCAGTGATTCTGGCATCTGCCTGGCAAGTACAAGGTCTTGTGTTTGCCTCAGTACCTCATACCACATTACCGAGCATGGTGGCTCACACCAGTAATCCTAGCACTTGAGAGGCAGAGAAAGGAAGATTGCTGTGAGTTCAAGGCTAGCCTGGGCTACATAGTAAATTCAGGATCAGTCTGAACTACAAAGTGAGACCCTGTCTCAGATAAAAAATAAAAATCAGATCTATCAGGGACACTTTGGTCAAAGAGCCTTATCTCCAATACTGTTCTCCAAGTGGACGAGAAGAATGGAAATCAGTCTATCAATCAAGGAGTAAGACAAGTTAAACTAAGCAAGTGCCTCTCTGTGTTTAGCAATACTCTAACTAATATCAGCAATAGAATGTACCAAGAGGAGTTTGAGTTAACAGAAGAATCCAAGAAATATACTATAGACTGGTTTCTTCAGGAAGTATCTATAGATCTTGAAATGTTGCCCATCAGTGCCTTATTCATATTATTTCTCCTGGCATGAAAATGTAGAAGCAGAATTAATGTACTAACCATTTCAGACTAAAGTTGAAGGAAAGCAGTGCAAGAGGAATTGCTTATAAGAGTCAGTGATGTGAAGCCAGGGATTTAACTCAGTGGTTTTGACATCTGCTTGGCAAGCACAAGGTCTCCAGTAGGATCCCAGGTAACCACATATAACAATACCAGGCAGGAGGTGACTTGTGCCTACCAGCAATCAGTATCACAGTGCTGGGTGTAGTGGCTCACACCTGTAATCCCAGCATTTACGAGGCAGAGGCAGGAGGATTGCTGTGAGTTTGAGGCTGAACACGGAGCCAGCCTGAACTACAAAGCAAAACCCTGTCTCAAAAAAAAAAAAAAAAAAAAGCCATATGCATTCAGTAGAAACTAGTTCAAATTTTGAACTTTGCTCTTTTCCAGCTAGCAATATGTGGTATGAGATGCTGGGCAGTGACAGAAAGATGCAGCTTCCGTTCAGCCATATGGCAGGTATCAGAGCCCAGCCGAGTTGGCACAACTAACCTTTGCCTTAGGACTTTTGCACAGTGAGTAAAGACAATCAATAAGACAATGGACAGTAAAAAGGACAAGTAGTAAAATTAGGGAACTCTGAATAAACTCAGTACTGTATTTGGTTCATAATATTTTACTAAAATTAACTGGTGCTGTTTAACTGGAATGCAGCAAACTTACATTCTTCTCTCAGGAAGGGAAAATATACTCGACACCAGCTCTGGGTGCTCTGAGAGCTGACCTGGATTCCTATATAGTCTTTCAAATAATCTTGTTTTAATGATTCTTGGTCTTCTAGGGATGCCTGGCATCTTCAGCTCCAGACTTGCTGCAGTTTTGCAGTGTGAAGTAACTCGCTTGTTGGCTTCATGCAAACTAAGGTTTTACTTAGTTTTGCTATGTCAGTCAACCCCAGCCCATTTGCGTTACACATTCTAGAGGCTTTTTTCCCCTAATCTTTTCCTGCTTTCTTTGTCCTTGAGGATTTTTGACATGTAAACTCCTTACTGTAATATTAATAGCATTTTAGGAGAGTAAGACAAAAGCATATGTTCAGCCTACTCTAATAAAACTCTCTTGTTGCACATTTTAAACAATGAGTTGTCATATGATAAAGACAACATGTTTTATAAAGCAAATCAATTTATCCAATTAAGCAGAAAGAAATCCTTTAATATCTTCCTGTAACCCTCTCAGAGTTAGTCTCTCCTCAGCATGCCATAGGAGACCCTCTGGGAACTGGCCTACTCACTACATTACCTCATCCATTACCCAAACAAGGGCACCTGAAAAGAAATTGTGAGCCTGGGATGTTTCTGATTACCTATGATATGGAGAATGACTATGTTACTAATGTTAGTGCTAGCCCTAATTTCTCTGTGCTTCCTTGTCTTCTTTTTGTAAGACAGGGGCCGTGACATTTATTTCATTGAATGGGATTTGTCAAAGCACACCAATCCTTTACCTGTGCTACATGGTAAAAAATTACATTTTGGGGGAAAAAAGCTTCTATAAAAACACTAAAGCACGTCATTTGGGTAGCCTACCTTTCTTTCTTTCTTTTTTTTTTTTTTTAATCTATATTAGCATTGTTTCCAGTTCTGTACGTTGACAAAAGCATTTTGCTACTCACTGTGAGTTAAATTGAATTGACAATTCCCCACCCACTCTATCAAAACAAAAGTGACTGAATAGAAGGTAAGGGACAGACAGAACTGTGCTCTGAAACACAGAATGTCAAGTGTCATTTGCATTTCATTCTGTGCTTTTCTGCTTAATGAAGACAGAAATCTGGCAGGTAAGGTTTTTATTCTCCAATATTTCAAGTGAATATTAAAAAATCCAACAGGGGCCAGGGATTTAGCTCAATGGTTCAGCATCTGCTTTGCAAGCACAAGGTTCTGAGTTCGATCTCTGATACTACACACCACAATGCTGGGCATGGCGGCTCACGCCTGTAATTCCAGCACTCAGGAGGCAGAGGTAGAAGGATTACTGTGAGTTTGAGACTTGACTGGGCTACATACTGAGTTCAGAGCCAGCCTGAATTACCAAATGAGACCCTGTCTCAAAAAAACAGAACCAGACAAGTGAGTTTTAAAAAGGTAGTAGTTTTGCTACTGTTTTACACTGGCATTCACAGCGTGACAGAGGGAGGACCGGGACACTGAACTCTCTGTGGACGTACGTGCCAATATAAATACTGCACTCAGAAACCATTCTGGATGGAGTTGTGTTGATTCTCAGAGGTGTATGGAATATCTTTAACATTAATGCCAGTTACACTGTGGGCGCATCACAGACACAGAAACCTCACCTCAAATGGAACACTTTTCCACAAAATGCTGAACATCTGACCGGATGGCCTGGAATAGGCCTGTGACCACTATGAAAATGAACCTATTCTAATCGGCTCAATCATGAGTGAAGAGGCCAGGTGTTGTTTAACAGATCCTTTAAGTTATTGACCTTGAACCCTTGGTTGTACGACTTTAAAATTTCATGTTTTTATGTCAATAAACATCTAATGAAATTAATGTATCCATAATAGGAATAATACTATAAAATATTATACAGGTTATTTCTTATTCCCCTCATTAATCAATTTCCCCAGTGCCTTATTAAAATTCATACTAAGCCCAGTAATCCTCCAAGAAAGAAAATAATAAGTAGAAGGAAATACTGGGAAATTAAAAACCGTATTACCCATTTACCAGTTGATGGGCTGTTTCTAAGATTTAGCTATCACAAACTGCTGCTATCAACACTGGTGCACTATATCACTGTGATATGACATTTTTAATTCTATCGTGTATATACCTAGCAGGGAAATAGCAGGGTCAAATGGGACCTCTAATCCCAGTTTTTTTGAGAAATCTCCACACTGATTTCCACAGGGGTGGCACCAGTCTGCATCCCTAACAACAGTGGAGAAGGGTTCTATTTAAGAAAATTCTCAGTCATTATATTTTGAAATATTGCTTCTTATTTTTTTTTTTCTCTTGAGATTCCTGTTAGTCAGGGGAAGGGTTAATGTGACGAGAGTCATCTGGAATGTGCGTGTTCACTGTAGTCACTGACATGACCTGGCTGGGCGCCTTTCTGTAGGAAGGACTTGACTAGATTCTAGGAGCCATCAGTTCTTCAGGGGTTAATAATCATCTCTATGTACCCTTTTCTCTGGAGGGGGCCTCCCTTCAGACAGCCAGACAATCCTCCAGAAGTCGCTTAGTTCACTTGATTTTTACTTCTACCAGGCTGTAAGTTTTACATTAATCTGTGACCTGGGAGGCATTCTTGAACCATGCAGGAAGTTCCAAATCTGTCCGTATGCAGAATAAATTAGGATCCAATCCATCCATGAGGTAAACTTGAGGATTTTATTTCTTGGGGCTTGTTTTTCATCCTTCTGAGAGACCTAGGCTTTGACAATTTCCTTTGCATTTTCCTGAAACAGTGGGATTTCTTTAATCCTTCTTTGTCACAGGCACATCCCTTCCCATGTGTCTGTGCTGATTAGAAACTCATGACTCTGAATCTTATTAATTGTCAAAGTTTAATGTCACCTTCACCTACCAGGGACACTGCAGGGTCTGGCCATAGGTTTACTATGTGGCTTCAAGATCTTTTTTTTTTTTTTTTTTTTCTATTTCTGGCACTGAGAATTTTTTTCTCTATGTACTTATATATAATTCTATGCAGTTATATATAATTATATATATAGTACACTTCTATGTGATTATAGAGTACCCAGTATTTGAGGATCTCAAAGGGAAGATTCTGTTCTATTTGTTCTCAGCAATAGATGCTTAGCAAATCAGTAATTTGTCGCTGAGCCCTTGTAGTTGCTTTTAGGGTAGTTAATATGTCCCAGTATTAAAATGTAAATTATCTACGGTCAAAGTAATACTCATATTTAATTTTTTTTTGCTCAACTCGAACAACTTCATTTTGCAGTGCTAATTTTGTTTTTGTTTTTGTTTTTTAGTTTTTTTTGAGACAGGGTCTCGCTTTGTAGTTCAGGCCAGCCCTGAGCTCAGCCTCAAACTCACATCACAGCAATCCTCCTGCCTCTCCTCCTGAGTGCTGGGATTACAGGCATGAGCCACCACGCCCGGCACTGTGGTACGTGGTACTGGTTGCTGCTGGGCGTGAGTCTCCACGCCCAGTATGGTATGTGGTTACCGGGGAATCTAACCCGGGCCCTTGCGCTTGCAAGACAGATGCCAGAACCACTGAGCTAAATCCCCGGCCCTGCAGTGCTAATTTAAAATTAAAGCCCATTTTATAGGAAAAAAAGTCTTTGGTTTTATATAAAAATTAATTCACTGATACTTTTATTTGCTGGGTGAAAACCACATGACACTAAGGAGTCATGAGGTACTTTGAATGATTTAAGCGAATGGGGGGAAAACCCCACAAGAAACAAATGCAAAACACAAATTCTGAGTTCAATCCAAGGGAATGCTTAATATATAAATGAGGGAAAGTTTTACAAGTAGCACAGAGACAAGCGGTGACAAGAGAACTCAATTGAGTCATGTCAAAGCAAATGCTATAAAAGACGGGTTGTCATAAATGAACAGATGTGTTACATAAATCTCATCTTTATGCATGGAAGCTTTCAAAAGTAGAGGCATAGTAGTAAATAAACAATGAAGAGCAGGGTATAGTGGCATAAGCCTGCAATCTAGCACTCTGGGAGACTGAGGCAGGAAGATCACAAGTTTAGACTCAGCGTGAGCAATTTACCAACTTAGCAAGACCCAGCCTCAAGTAAAAAAAGAAAAATGTAAGAAAAGCTGAAAAGACAGCTCAGTACAAAGGTCTTGGGTTCAATTCCCAATACTGAAAGAAAGAAAGAAATAAGAAGAAGCAAAGGAGAAACTTCTTATAACACGGGTTTTGTTTGTTTGTTTTTGTTTGAGACAGGGTCTCGCTTTGTAGTTGAGGCTGGCCCTGAGCTCACTGTAGCCCAGTCGAGCCTCGAACTCACAGCAGTCCTCCTGCCTCTGCCTCACGAGTGCTGAGATTACAGGTGTGTAGTATGTGTGGTGTGTTGGTACGTGTGAGTCACCACACCGGGCATTGTATGTGGTTACCAAGATTGAACCCTGGCCCTATGTTTGCAAGACAGGCACCAGAACCTCTGAGCCAAATCCCTGTCCCCAGAACAGGATTTCTTTTACATATCTAAGAGATCAAATTATTTTCCCCCTAAGGGATATGTTGCCAGGAATCTGCATTTTAAAAAATCCAATAATTGTTCCATTTCCACTGGGTGGGTAAAATCATCCCAGAACCCAATTCCTACACAACAGATAACTAGCTGAAATGAAGAATTTTTCCAAGAACAGAATTTCCATTTCATTCCCATCTAATTACAATCTAATCTTCAATGTGGCCTTGGGAGTTTTTATTACTCTCTATCCCTAATGCTTCTACCACTGCCAAAAATGTCACTGCACTGAAAGCCAAAATATTAGCAGTATTATAAACTGTAAGAAGATCAAAACAGCCTCTGTTTGATGGCACATTTGGGCTTCTCAAGAGGAGGCAGAAGCAGGAATACTGCCGTGAGTTTGAGCTATATAGCAAGACTCTGTCTCAAAAAAAAAAGAAGAGCAAGGCAGCTACCTACATGAAGATCTAAGCACTTTTCTCAAAATACGTTTGTTATCTTAGGTCATAGAGAATGAAGCTCAATCCGTAGTGTCAGTCTACCAGACAAAATGCATTTTAAGTAAGTGACTATTAAGCAACTGATATATTTCCAGGATCTTAATTTGGTAGATCAAAGAAAGACAATCAACCTTTGTTCAGTAGAGAGCCAAAGTGGATGGATGAACCAGAGGTCGGTAAAAAATGTTTCTAAGAAATGAATAAAAATTGCAAGATTTTGGTACAAAAATAATCACCAATTTCCATATTAGTGCCAGTAGAAAAGATCTGCACATGAAGTTTGTGTAACCTTTGACTTAGCAGACAGAAATGAGGAAGACAGTTGCAGATATACAGTGGAAGGAACACAAGAATTATCTCATGAATCACAAAACTTTACAACTCCCAAGTAAGACTGACCAGTCATGTGCAGATGGCATCCAGATACACTTATATCAGTGACCAGTGTAACACCAGATTCAAACTAAAGTTCCTGCTTTGAAGATGATAATAAAATATTTCTCAGGTACCAGTCTCAGGCCACCATAAAAATTAGGTGGTATGAAATGAGATTTCACAAGGTGCTGCTGGAGACATGAATCATATTTATCACAGGAAGATGACTGTGATGTTACCAATTTTATTTCTCAAATTTATTTTACTAGGGGAAGGAAGTGAGAAACATACTGTGTAGTTAATTTTCAAAATTCAAGTCTTTTCATAAGTTTCTGTCTTTGATTCTGAGTAACATTTAATTTATAGGGGTGAGATGATCAGTTTCCACAGAAACCCCAATGCAAATTGAACATGATTATTTTTCAGGCAAGAAATTTGTGATATGAGTCGTTTCCATCCAGGATTTATATGTTTCAGATGTTAAGAATATTCTTCTAAAAGCACTCTAGGAACACAAATGTGTCTGGAGGAAATGCTTTAATGTTATGAGACCTCTTGCTTCTAGACAATGGATCATATATTTTAAGAACAGTATGTAAGGGCGAAGTGGGGCACGTCATTAACCCCAGCACTTTGGGACACTGAGACAGGAGGATGGAAAGTTGGAGCGTAGCCTGGGCAATTTTGTGACTTAGCAAAAACCTGTTTCAAAATAAGCAATAGAATAGGGTAAAGATGTATCTTAGTCTGAAGGCTCTGCATTCAATCCCCAGTACAAAAATAAATAAATAAGGATGTAAGTAAGCATAGGTAGGAGTGTGTGCACACACACACACATACACACCACATCCAATCCCTAAACATGCCTCCTTATTTTGTTAAATCAAATGTACCTGAATTGTTTTAAAAAATTATCTTATGATTTTTAATTATTATTAATTCTAACAAATATATATATAATCAAAGTAAAAATGAAGTCTCTGTGCCAGATGCACTTACAAAGGGTGAAAAAAGACATAGGGCGGTGAACAGCTTGTAATGATTCTCTAACAGGTTAGACTTACGCAATCCTGTCCTTATACATCTGGCTTACATGGTGCTGAATTAGCTGCTTTTTTTTTTCAGTGTTCCCAGAATGCTGTAATAAATTAATTAACTCTTCACCAATCAGATGTCACCCCAAGGCACTTCTAATCTAACACTTCTCAGGTATGATACCTGGTGTTAACAGAAACTACATGAAAGAGACAGAAATAAAGGTTTATTTCACCTGCACCTTTGCAGAGTGACTCAGCTTTTCATATACACCAGCAGCGTCTTCACCTTGTAGGTTAACAAAGCAACCATCAACAGGTTGTAGTTGTTTCTCAACCAGAAAATATCCCTAGGCTAGTTCTTAGTCAACTTCCCCTTCCCCTGCTTTTCCTCTTCCCTCCTACTGTACCCAAACATGATGCTCTATTAACAAATAACTCTTGTAGAGTATTGAGAAAGACACTAGACAAGGTGATGAAGAGTTTATTTTAGTGAACTCAATCTGCTAGCACAAGCCTTGCCTATAATCGAAAAGCCAGGGATAATGAAGCATTTGAGAGATGTAGACTAATTCCTAAACTTCAGAAGCTCCAAAGTCAGTCTTGGTTACGAATTTACAGTGCTTTTTTTTTTTTACCCTACTTATTTAATTTTATGTTTAAGAAAATACAGAATCCCTAGAAACTATGGTAGGATCTCTGATCCCCAAAGGGAAGATCATTTTTGTTTAGATTAGTCATGAAATGTCAATTTAAGAGCGAGCCTTGATTAATGTTGCAAGTTCTAACATCAAAATTCTTTCCCAGGTCTATTTTATTTAGCTTTATCTTTACATTTTCTATACTTCTAGCAAATTGTCAAGTTTTGAAGGGCAGATTATGGCAGTGAATATCATACTGAGGAGATAGTCATGCAATATTTCATGGATAGAGAGAATCATACTTTCCATAGTTCAGCCACTTTGCTCAGTACACCACCTCTGCCCTGGAACATGACCACCTATTGAAATGTCATGGTGATGCTGACCAGCAGAAAGGAAGTTATCTTTCAGGAGAAACCAGAAGGCCTCTTTCTACTTAATCAACACGCAGAAGACAATGTGGATGATTCACACAATTCTGAGGCAATCTTTGAACAATAATATTTAAAATTAAACAGGAATTATGAGTCATGGAGTCATACTTCAAGTTTGAATATTAGGTCGTTTTGTTTCTCAGTGAAGAACCAGGCACCGTATCTATATACAAACAAAAACTAAAGGCCTAGATTACTTAATTTTTTAAATTTAAATACTTTTAATGCATAAATATATTTTAGTTTCAAGAATATAGAATTAAGTGAAGCATTCACATTTTCTTCCTTTTCATACTTTGTTGTTTTGTTTGTTTGTTTGTTTTGAGAAAAGGTCTCACTTTATAGTTCATGCTGGCCTTGAACTCATTATGAGCCCCAGGCAAGCCTCAAATTGGCAGCAATCTTCCTGCCTCGGCCTCCCAAATGCTAGGATTACAGATGTGAGTCAACATGCCCAGCTCACACTTTTTTGTACATAATTCTGAGTTATACACACAAACAAGTATATGTTTGCTCAAGTAACATGTCTGTTATGTGGTCAGCCATTGGAATTGAAAGCAGAGAATACATTTTCCCCACAGTAAAACTTCTCCTACTATAATTACCCTCACAGTTATTCTTAAGAAAACATATAAGCTATATAACTGATAAAGCTATAAAACTGATAAAGCATCATCACAATATTACAAGAGATTCGTAGCAACAAAAAAGAAAAAGTATCGTGATATAAACAAAGTTTTTTTCTGGCTTTTGCCACCTTTGTGTGCATCTGAGCACAGTGAAGCTGTATCTGCTAGCTAATGCACTTAGCAACTTTGGCTTTCTTCAGTTTTGCCTCTCACACAGTGCGGCCTGAGATGTATCTGATGACCAGGTGAAGAAATTAACATGTTTCTCACCTTGGATATGCTGGGCTGACATTAGACCCTCCACATGAACTTCTTGAACTGCTTTCATAGTATCCTTAACACTCCTGTTAGAAGCAGCTTCCTCTAAGGCCACTTTTCATCCTGACGGTTGCCAAATAAACAATACTGTACACTTGTCCTTACGCACATCGCCAGACTAGATAATTGTATTCTACTCTTCCCATTTCACTCAAAGCATCCTGCTGTCTGATGACTTGTACAGAGAAGAGGGGAACAAAAGGCACAGTTCTTTTGTTTATCAGATAATATCTTTAGTGTCCTATACCAACATAATATCTTGTATTCTGGTCATCACAGAGTTCCTGACTGATATGCTTTATAAACAGAAACAAAAATTATGACTCATCAGCACAGTTGGGCTATTCACATTCTGTTGTAAGTTAACCTTCTCAGTGCAACAATAATTCATTTCAGACATCTTGCTGAGCACTAATACAATTTTGAAATCTGTTTAACAGTTCCTTAAATTTTTACTATCTATATTTAAGTAAGCTCTGAACATCTTAACACTTTGGTGACTTTGTAGATGTTTTTAAGTGTTTTTCAGTCCAAAAGTGCAAATATTTATTCAATTTACTCTGATAATAACTTATATGAGAAAAATAATAATATAGAGGGTGGGGTTTGTGGAGACAGGGGAATGGGAAAAAATAGAAGTAAGTTTTGCTAGGTACTGGTACAAACTCTCAATGTCAATTGTGATCACAATGTATATATAATATGTACCAATAAAGTCAAATTTTAAAAAAATAGTCTGACTTCTTCAAAATATAAGCCCAGAAATTCAAATAACTTGTAAATTTCAACATAATTTATTACTTATGTGCTGCTTAAACCAAGTGCTTCCTCACTATGTTTCTGGGGTGCTCATAAAAGTGAGGGGTAGTGGCCAGGGATTTAGCTCAGTGGTTCCACTGTCTGCCTGACAAGCACAAGGTCCAGAGTTTGATCCCTGGTAGTGCATACCACAATGCTGGGCGTGGTGGCTCACACCTGTAATCCTAGGATTTGGGAGGCAGAGGCAGAAAGATTGTTCTGAGTTCGAGGCTAGCCTGGGCTATATAGTGAGTTCGGGGCCAGCCTGAACTACAAAGCAAGACTCTGTTTCCAAAAAAAAAAAAAAAAAGAGTTATAACATAGTTTATGTATATAAGGGGTGGCAAGAAAGAGGGAAAAGATGAAAATCAAGATAGATCATATACAGGTACAAATTCTCAAAGTTAAATATGATCCTAATGTATATCTAAAATGTACCAATAAACTCAATAAAGGAAAAAATGTTTAAATGAGGAATGGAGTGATTAGTTGATAAATCTTATTTCTCTATCAGTGTCAGTGTGACACTCTTGAAGGACCTCCACTGACTCTGATTCTCTGCATTTATTTTTTAAGGCTTCACTGTCTTTTTCCTCCAAGGGACACTTGAGCATCTCTACTGCATCTAGTAGGAGCCCGGAGTGAAATTATTCCTTCTCCGGTGGAAACAGGGATGCTGAGATCAGTAATCACAAAAATATCAGCCCCAGAGCAGTAACAGAGAGAGCTTCATGTCTGAGACTGCCTGAGAAGAACCAGCCTTACAGTAGTATAATATCAAATACAATAGTGTAAAAGAAAAATTTGCATTATTTAGCTCTTCCTTGCCAGACAAATATAACTTTGGCTCAATAGTATTCTACAGTCATGAGTTAGTACATTGTATTGCTTCTGTGTACTGGGGAGAGAGATCTACATTCATATTCAGGAGGAAAACAGCTTTGTTGCTTCCTAGCAGCACAATGTCCTTGGATGAATTAGATTTAATTAAACTCTTTAAAACTCAGTTTCCTCACCTGTAAAGTTGTTGTTGTTTGTTTTTGTTTAGTTTTGTTTTTTTGAGATAAGATCTCACTTTGTATTTCAGGCTGACCCTGAACTCACTATGTAGCCCAGGCTGTCCTCGCACTTACAGGCATGAGCCACCATACCTGCCCCTCACCTATAAAGTGAAGGAAATAATATTTACCAAACAAACATAGCTGTGCTATAACTGGAAGTTAAGAAATGTTTATTTCTTCTTAAAGAAATATTCAAAATGTTTTGATAAGTTTTAGAAAAGTAGAAATGAAGACTTCTCCAAAAAGTCCTAACAATAAATATATTGAAGCTTGGAATGGTTTTTTGTAATTGCAGGTATTCAGGAGACTGAGGCAAGAGAATTGCATGTTTGAGGCCAGCCTAGCGAACTTAGCAAGATCCTATCTCAAAATTTAAAAATAATACTGGCAAGAGATGTGGCTCACTGATAGAGTACCTTTGGGGTCAATCCCCATACTGTCACAGCAAAGCTAATTACCTAGGGAGTGTCTCAGCAGGTGCCAGAACCCTCCCCCAAGGGGCACTAAGAGGAGGAATGTTGAAGTAAATGTAAATAAGGCGTAGGTCTCTCTGTTTGTTTTACCTGGTGGCGCTTAGTTCTCCTGACTTCTTTGTTGTGCTAAAAGTTAGATCAATCTCTCCTGCATTTGCCTGATGCTTGACCCCTTTGTGTGCAGCAAATTGCAATGGACCTGTTCCCTCCCTCTTCCTCACAGGTCTGTTAAAATGCAGTTTCCCAAAAGTAACTATATGTAACCATGGAAACTAACTGAGCTTTGATAAGCCAAAGTGCAGCTATGTAAGAAGCCTGTAATCGTAAATCAAATTGTAACCTGCCTGTAATCTATAAAACTAGCTGAGAAATTGAGAAAAGCAGTCAGTCACTTTGAGCAGGACTGGTTTCCCACCTGGCTGATCCTCACTAGTGAACAAAGTTCCTTTCTTTACCTAAGTCCTGAGTCTCTCAAATGCTTTGAACTTCCCTTTGCCACAATACAACGTAAACAAATACTGAGTTCATGTATCACATTGTAAAAACACTAAGGAAGACAAAAATAATGCTCTGATTCCATATCCATAAAATGGTAGTGAAAATAAACAGATGAATCTACAATTTTTTTCAAATCTACAATTTTAAGGAACAATTTACTAGTGGTTTCAGGTCCTGCCTTGCAGGAACAAGATTCTGAGTTCAATCCCTGGTACAAAGCAAAACAATTCCGTAGAAAAGCAATATGATCTTGTGAAAAGTAAACATGGAATGAGAGAAAATGAAAGTCACATCTAGTTCTGCCTTTTGTGACCTTGATCAACTGGTCTTATCTTTTTAAAAAATTATCTTTATTGGTACATTATGAATACACATGATAATCGCATTCAACATTAAGAGTTTGTACCAGAATATGACATGACTTGTTTCTCATTTTTCCCTTTTCCTTCCCGCCCTTCATCCCCCGCCCCCTATATACACAATCTTTGTTTTCTTTTTTCTTTATTATTACCACATTCATTTTCCCCTTGTTATTTACCCTTACATTCTTTCCTTTTAAATATTTTCTACTTCACAATATCAGCTATACATCCTACAACTCATTTACAACTTCATATTCTCATCAGAGAAAAGATATGATATTTACACATCTGTGACCTATTTATTTTGCTTATGAGGACGTCTTCAAGGTACATCCATTTGAGTATGAATGACTCAATATTATCATTTTTAGTGGTAGAATAATACTCCATTCTATAAAAGAACCACATATTCTTTATCCAGTCTCCAGTTGATGGACATTTGGGTTGTTTCCAAGACTTAGCAATCATAAACTGAGTTGCTATAAACATGGGTGCACATATGTCACTGTGGAATGACTTTTAATTCCTTTGTGTACATACCTAGTAGAGCAATGGCCGGGTCAAATGGGACTTCCAATCTTAGTGTTTTGAGGAATCTCCACACTGCTCTCCACAAAGGTTGTACGAGTCTACACTCCCACCAGCAGTGGAGAAGGGTTCATTTTTCTCCACAGCCTCACCAACATTTGTTGCTGGCTAATTCTGACATGCAGCTATTCTTTGTGGAGTTAGATGAAATCTCAGTGTTGTTTTCATCTGCATCTCTCGAATGACTAATGATGTTCAGCATTTCTTCATATATATCCTAGCTGCTCTTACTTCTTCCTCTAAAAAATATCTATCCATTTCAGATGTCCATTTTTGAATTGGGTCTTCAAATTTGGTGGGCTGATTTTTTTAAGCTCTTTATTTATTCTAGATGGTAGCCCTTTGTCTGAGGAACAGGTGGTAAAGATTTTTTCCCCACATTGTTGGCTGCCTTTTCGCTCTGTTGGTGGTTTCCTTTGAACAGGAAAACATGACAACCCTAAATATGCCTGTTTCAGTCATAACCATTAATGCCAATGGACTCAATGTGACAATTAAGAGATACAGACTGGCAGAATGGATCAAGAAGCAAGATTCTTCAATCTGCTTCATACAAGAAACACACCTAATTCAGAAAAAAAACCCATGGACTGAAAGTAAAGGGATGGAAAACAATACTCCATGCGAAAAGAAACAGCAAGAAAGCAGGAGTGGTGATCTTATTTGCAGACAGAATAGACTTCAAGCCAATACTGATAAAGAGAGATAAAGGTGGACACTATCTTTTAGTACAAGAAAAAATCCAAGAGAAAGAAATCACAATCTTAAATATCTATGCACCGAATTCTAATGCACCCAACTATATAAAACAAACATTAATGGACTTGAAAAACCAGATAAACTCCAATAGAATAATAGTAGAGGCCTCAATACCTCACTGTCACAAAGAGACAGATTGACTGGACAAAAAGTAAATAAGGAAATCCTCAAGCTAAACCAGATTCTTCAGCAAGTCAACTTAATAGATGCCTACAGAGTATTTTACCCCCACAAAGTCAGAATTTATATTCTTCTCAGCTGCTCATGGATCATTCCCCAAAATAGACCAGGTGCTAGTTCATAGAACAGGTTTAAGTAAATGCAAAGGGACTGAAGTTATCCCTTGCATTCTGTCGGACCACAGTGCCCTGAAATTGGAGCTGAATAGCAAAATAAAGCCCAGGATCCTCGCAAACACATAGAAACTGAACAACACTCTGATGACCAACCAATGGGTCACAGAAGAAATTAGAGAAGAAATTGAACAGTATTTAAAACTAAACAATAACCCCAGTACAACATATAGAAATGTATGGGACACAATGAAAGCAGTTCTATGAGGAAAATTCATAGCAGTGAAGGCCTACATCCAGAAAATGGAGCAAGCTCAAATAAACAATTTAAGGCTGAACCTCAAGTGACTAGAAAGAGAGGAGCAAAACAAACCCAAAGATTGCACTAGGCAAGAAATTATAAGGATCAGGGCAGAAATTAATGCAATAGAAACTAAGAAGACAATACAAAAAAATCAACGAATTGAAGAGTTGGTTCTTTGAAAGGATAAACAAAATTGATAGACCCTTAGCCAACCATAATAAACAAGGGAAGGAAAAGGCTCATATCTATGCTATTAGGAATGTGAATGGAGAAATTACTCCTGACCCAGAGGAAATCCAGAGGATAATAAACACCTACTTTGAAAATTTGTACTTCAATAAAATAGAAAATGCAGAAGAAATGGATAGATTTCTAGACACATATGAACTTCCAAAGCTGAATAAAGAAGATATAGAAATGTTAAATACCCCAATATCAATCTGTGAAATTGAAAATGTAATTAAAAGCCTGCCAACAAAGAAAAACCCTGGACCTGATGGTTTTACTGCTGAATTCTATAAAACTTTTAAAGAAGAGTTAGTGCCTTTACTTCTTAAACTCTTTAATGAAAATGAAAGCGAAGCAGTACTCCCAAACTCATTCCTGGAAGCAACCATATTCCTATCTTTAAAAATCATTTTCAGGCTGGGGATTTAGTTCAATGGATCTGGCGCCTGTCTTGCAAGTGCAAGCACCCAGGTTTGATCCCCGGTAACCACATACAATACTGGGCACAGAGACTCACGCCCAGCAGCAACCAGTACCACATACCACAGTGCTGGGCATGGTGGCTCACACCTGTAATCCCAGCATTCATGAGGGAGAGGCAGGAGGATTGCTGTGATGTGAGTTTGAGGCTGAGCTCAGAGCCAGCCTGAACTACAAAGTGAAACCCTGTCTCAAAAAAAAAAAAAAAAAAAAAAACCCTAAAATAAATAAATAAATAAATAAGAATCATTTTCTTCATAGACAGAAAGGGAATAAGATTATATTTCAATGAATTCAATATTTGTATTTTGAAGACTCATTTTTGCTTCTTTTGTAAGTAAGAAAAAGAAACCCTTGTCAATTGTTTTCTTATAGGGAAGTATTTCATACTTACTAAATAAATTCTTTAAATATATTAGATTTTAGCTATATATCACCATGAATCAGAGCTAAATATATATATATATATATATATATATATATATATATATATATAAAGCTTTTAATAAAATGCATCATTTAATTTCTGCCTGAAATATGACCCATAAGAGTCTTTTAAATATCTCGTCTCTCTGCCTGTTTT
>PVIR01035499.1:0-16438 GCA_004026965.1 Petromus typicus | reverse complement strand
ATGATCAGCATTTAAAGAATGATTTCTTGTTCTTTTGTATTCATTTGTTTATTGTTTGGATTTCTGAGACAGGGGCTTATGTAGTTCAGGCTGGCCTTGAGCTCACCATGGAGCCCGGCTGGCTTCGCACTTGAAGGAGTCCTCCTGCCTCAGCCTCCCAAGTGCTGGAATCACAGGTGTGCACCCCCACACCTGCAGTGTCTAGTCCTTTCACAGCAGTGACTTTGGTTGCCGTCTGGGAACGTTGAGCCACTATCGGCCCCAGACTTTCACCTGCCCCGGTAGGGCTCAGGCTCGACCTTCCTGCCTGGAATATGTGTGGTCTTGGACGTGGTTCTTGTCCTCTGCGGCCCCTCACCTGAAGACAGAGATGAAGACGTGGATGACAGAGAAGGCGCCGACAGGGGGACCCGGGGGCACAGGTGTTGACCTCCCTCGCCTCGTCTGTGCTGGTGCTCGGAGGAAGGTGGCCGTGGCGCGACCGGTGCTGGCAAGGCCACTGCAGGGACACCGGCCGAGCTTGGACGGCCCGGGGAGCGGCCTTCGCACCGCACTCACTTCCAGCCACACTGTCTTCAGGGAACCGGTGACCTGGCTGACACTGCACAGAGCTATTTCCCTCTCGCTTTGTAAAGCTCCAGCCCGGCGTGGGGGCTGGGGTGGGAGCGGCACCGCTGCACACCTGGCACGCGAGTCTCTCAGGTCCACCGAGTCCCCCCAACCAAAGGCAGGCCAGGCCCGTGCGGCTGGCGCCGAAGGCAGCCTGGGTCTGTCGGTGCGGACTTGTGACGGGCGCAGTACCGCTCTTCCTGCGGACCTGGAACTTGTTTGTGAGCATTAATCTCCCTAATCTGTCCCAGCAGCATGTGCTGGGACCGCCTGCCGAGTGCCCACCATGGTGACGGGGCGTTGGGGTGACTATGGGGACAGAGCCAGGCTTGGGAGGTGCTTGGACAAGCTCTGGTCCCCCCGCTGATGGCTTCATGATCTTCAGTGTCCTAGGCCGGTGGCAGGAGCCTCGCCAAAGGGAGAGGGTGCTGGGCAGCAACCAGACGCTGTGTGGACCCAGCCCTCTCTGCCTCCCGTCCACCTGCGGTGGAGGCTGTCCACAGCAGTGCTCCAGGGTCTGACGTCCTGCCTCGCCCGTGGCCCGAGTGAGCCCTCAGGTGACATGGGGTCGAGGCTGCAGCCAAGGTCGACCATTGCTGCCGAGCTCTCCAAGTCTGAGGTCCAGCAGACCAGCCCTCTCGGGCCAATAAGCTCAGGTGAAATGAAGACAGCTGGGCTCGGTGGCCACGCCTGTAATCCCAGAACTTGAAGAGGCTGAGGCAGGAGGATTGCTACAAGCTTGAGCCCAGCCTGAACTACACTGTGAGGACCTGGCTCAAACACAGAGTGGAATAAAATGAAAAAGAAAAGCAAAAATGGAAGAAGTATATTTTGATATCATATTTGGTTTAACTCAATCCTTCCCAACTTGTACCTTTCCTGTCGTGATCAGCACCAAGACCAGCAAGATCTGCAGATTACATTTGCCTAGGCAGCCTGGGAAGCCCCTTTTGTGTCTGGCCCTGGATCTGGTCTCACTTGAGAGAGGAAGTTTTCATCAAAAAGCCCGATTTGCTTCTAGTTCTATACAAATTACAACTAAAGAAACAGACTCACAAACGCCACTTGTTCTGAAACATGGCAGAACTTGGTTTGCGAGCATCGTTCGTTAGGGAAACATGCTTGTAATCCAAAGCACTTGTACATCAAAGTGGATTTCTCCATAAGAAATAGCGGAAACCCAGATGACTTGTTGCATAAGCCAAAATATTTGTCTGAAAGCCATCACAGACTGTAATATAATATGAAATGATAAAGAAAATACAAACTGGAGAGAAAACCAAATTAACCTGCAGCTGCCTTTGGTAAGCTTTGTGGCTGGTGTGAAGGGGACAGGGGCGGAGGGACGTCGTGAGGACAGCTTTCCCGGTCACTGGCGGAATCGGCGCATCTGTGGACTCAGCGGAACCTTTCTCTTTCTGCTGAGAAGGAGCTATCCATGGCGCTGGCTTTTCCCCCTCAGGAGGATGTTGCAGAGACGTGACCTGCAGTGTTGTCACACGCCCACCGCTCACTTGCAGCCACGGCCTCATTTGGGGCGTCGTCTACATCGTTCTGCACATTTCCCACATTTTACGCATCTCCCCCATTTCACCTGAGCTGAGGGATTCCTCTACGTTTCCCTTCTGCCCCTCCTCCTCCGCAGCAGGCAAAGTCTCTTCCATAGCCCCCTCCTGTTGGCGCTCGATCACCCACAGTCCCACAGAGAGAGAGGAGAGAGCACAGACAGAACCACGGCCGGCTGTGATCACGTGACATCCACACGCCGTTTGCCGTCGTTACTACTTGTACTGAAGATATCGCCTGTTTGTTAGGTTGACACTGAGCAAAAACGTTTGCTCATCTTGCAGAACAGGCCGCTCGCCACCCATGGTTTTCCTGGACTCGAGAGGTTCCGAGCCCCGAACGGGCGTCAGGAAGCGGACGAGCCCACGGTGGGAGGGATGGTGGGGCGTGTGTGGCGGGGGGCGGCGGACAGCAGTGTGCTGGGAGGGGTGGCTTTCGAGGGACCGTCCTGGGAGCTCACAGCAGCTACCCTCTGGTCCTCACCGGTCCTCAGGGTCCCCAGGGGCCGTCCTGGAGCTGTGGCCTGGACGGAAGCCCAGGCTGCACGTCCTCCATATCTGTGTCTCTCTGTTGGGAAGGAAAGGAAGGAGGGAAGGGGAGGAGGAGGGAGGGCCTGAGGTCCGGAGCCGGCCAGGTGCGACAGGAGCAGGTCCAGCCGCCAGGTGGGGCTGGAGCCTCGGGAACCGAGCTGCGTCCTGGGCCGCGGGGGCTGGACCAGGCCGGGCTCTTCCTGGCCGGTCCGGAGCTCTGAGACCAGGAGGGAGGTTCGGGCTGCTCTGAGTCTCCTTGACGCTTGCTCTGCCACTCCCATCAGAGACTGAGCACGTTCCGGGGACCTGGCCAGGGGATGGGTGGGCGGGACCCAGAGTAAGGAAGTCCAACCAACCGGTTCTCGGTGGGCGTGGCAGGGGCGGGGCACCAGCAAGGCTCAGGAGCCTACAGAGCGCTCCAGACCGCTGGCGCGGCCCTGCCGCTTGGCCCAGCCTCTCTGGTTAACTGAAGTTTGAGTCCCTGCTCAGGGGCCTCCTCTCCCCGGACGCCCTGGCGGGCAGTGGGGCAGCAGCTCCCTGGCCCTCCACATGCCTGAGCTCCGTGACACCCAGGCCTGGTTCTCTTCCTGCTTTCTTGGACACGCGGCCTCGGGCAGGTGCCTGCTTCCTTCCTGCGTCCCTGTAACTCTGTGTTGGGGAGTCATAGTAACAGTACTGCTTCCCGCCCTGTCTGCAGCTCTAAAATCCAAAAACAGCACCTGAGAAGCTGTTTTATTTGTCCCGAGTCTGGGGCCGAGACTTGTGGGTTTACCCTCCTCGGCCCTGTACAGACACTGCGGGTGAGGTGTGGCGTCCTCACCAGGGAACCGGCACAGAAGATGCGTACACTGCGCTCCCAGCCGTCGGCTCTGGGACAGGACGGTGTAGCCTAGTGGCACGGACCTTCTAGAGCCCTCAAAGGTGACCAACAGCCGGCCGTGGCCTGCGGCAGTGGCTCACCACACTGGCCAGTGCTTAATAAATGCTGGTGGTTCTGTCCGCCTGGTCCCAGCAGGACGCCGTCCCCACGCAGCTGTCGGCCAGCTGGGCCCTGGACCCTCGTCCAGTCACAGTCACCCTGGAGTCACCAAGGCTGCAGGACCCAGGCTGGCATTGTTCCCTGTCTGGTCCTCGGGGCTGGAGCTGACCAAGCGCCCTGGGGGTGCTTTCCTGGCATCTTTGCTTGGCATCTCCAGGGTCATTGCCAGCAGAAGAGAGACCCCGCCTGGCACGTCCTGCCCATTCTGTTGCCTCAGAGCCTGAGGGTGGCAGCCAGCGCAACCAGGCTGGCCTGGCGTCACCTCTGTGTGTTCCTGGTCAGCACAGAGCAGGGTCCCTTCCTGGGGCCCAGGTCTCTGTGCAGCCCAGCTCAGCGGAGGTCGTCTCCAAGCCCTGGGCGGGATGCAGTACCGACCCCTCTTCCTGACTGACGTCTTTCTTCTGGACTGCAGGGCCGGTATGCCCACCTCAGGGTGCACCGATGCCTAGCCAGGTCTCTCTCTCTTTATTTAAAGCTTTTTTTTTAGATTTCCTAGCTGAGAGGAAAAAGAAGACTGTTTGATCACGACCTATTCTTACAAACTCTATCATTCAGGGTTTTGTTGTAAAAGGGCCTTACAGGTTGTAGAAATAATACACAAGGGTTTGGGTTTCAACCAGAGTCCCTGCATTAGATAAATCAAAGATATGACCAGTATCATAAAATAATATACCAAAGCTATCGCCTCTCAAATAATTTTAATATGATACTGGTCTGCCATGAGATGGGAATAAATATGTTATGTTTTTATTAGGAAAGGAACAGCAATTTACTCTAAAGTGTACACATAATACATAAAAATATAATTCCACTCTCATAAATACTGCTGTTTATATGGCCAACTGTAAAAGGCACTCAACATTTAATTAACAGGGATTGTGGGGCGACGTGGGCTTTGTATCCACCCGGGCCGCGGCGTGGCACTGGGGCTCTCGTGGGCTTTGGGGTGGGGGTCTCCACAGTGGGGCCTGTGTGAGGCTCTGCTCAAGCTCTATTGGTATCTGCTCCCCCAACTCCCGCAGCGCTGTCATCAATCACCCTGATGGCCGAGGACCCACTGTCACAGGGCGGCAGGACCCACACTGCCCACGGACAGCTGGTGAAGTCAGCAGGCCCCGGCTCAGGCCCTGATGCGGCTCAGACACCAGCATGCTGAATTATGAATGTTCCCTCCTCTCCCTGAACGCTCTTTAATACCAAAATAATTCCAATTTTCCTAATTAGGAAGGGCTTTGATACCAGAACTGTCAGCAGGAGCCTTCTCATTACCGCCCTGTCTGTGAGTGTCAGTATATAACGAGCAAGCAATGATGTGTCCTCAGCGGCGCAGTGCCCGGGCAGGGCCAGGGATCGGGCCAGGCCACCTCTGCCTTCCTCCCCTGGTGTCCTTGAGCTCGGGTGTGTCGAGGACTAGTGAACCACTGCTCTGAGCCCTTACCAGACAAGGCCACTGGTGTGGCAGTGCCGCAGCAAAGCCAGCTGTGCAGGGCATGGAACCCAGGTCTGGTGAGGACCCAGAATGCCCCGCTCACCTCTGGGCCGTGGGCCCCAGACAGCACCCCTGCCAGGACAGATCCTGGAGAAAGGTGGCTGTTAGGTCTTGGGCAGCAAGTGGCAGAAAGGGAGGCACCCTGAACCTTGGGGCATTCACAGAAAGATGGACTTTGTTGATGTAGGGGAGAAACACAGAGGGAGGATTATTGACTACACCAGTGTGTTTTGCAGAGGCTCATTCTGGAGTGTGCATGTGTGCACACATATGTTTGCATGTGCATGCGTGCACACACATGTTTGCATGTGCTTTACACATGTACAAAGAGATGTGAGTGCATGTATGTGTGTGTGTACTCATCTGTGTGTGCCATCTTCAGTGCCATTTATTCATCTCAGTGATTGACTCACCTCTCCCTGCCAGCCAGCTTTCCAGCTGCCGGAGAAAGCCAGCACTGCGATGTCCAGGAGAGGTGGGCCTGGCTTGTGGCTCAGGGGTTGCGGTCCATGGCCAGCTGCTCCAAGGTGGAAGGGCGTGGGTAACAAAGCTGCTCAGTTCATGGGGCTGGAAGCAGAATGGGGAGCTGTGCCAGCAAGGAAGGGCCAGAGACCAGGGGTGGTGCCACGTCACTCACTCCCGAGGCCACGGCTGCACAACACAGGTCTCTCCTAACCCACCACACATCACGGAATCAGGAGCAGCTTCCACAGCCCTCCCACAGCCCTAGAGGAGACCAGTACTCTGCAGACCCGCCATCTGCACACCTGTGGGATCCTCTCCACCCACTCAGTCTGTCTCTTTCCTGCACTTCCTTTCTGCAGGAGTTCGTTCGCCTGGCCAAGAGACTGGTGCTCGATCCTGTGCTGGCGAAAGAGCTCGTGGCCAATGGAAGGGACTATGTGAGTAGGCGGCACTCCTGGGACGTGGAGAGAGACACCTACCAGCGCCTTGTCCGAAAGCTGCAGCAGGGTGTGGAGGAGTGAGGGGACCACCCGGGACAGTGCCGGGGCACGCGTGTCCACCCCACACCGTCCTGTGCGCTCACCTGCCAGCCGGATGTGTCTCCACCCAGCCCTGCGCTGCAGCGTCCTGGTTCCTGAGCATCTCCCAGACCCCACCCCGGCGCTGGGGGGCCGGCACCGCCATTCCAGCTCCGTCAGCGGGAGCCCCGCTCAGGGAGAGGTCGTGGTGGGCTGCGGCCACGCAGCTCTGTTCTCAGGGCACCCAGGAGATAGCCCCTCAAGAGCCGCAGCCAGCGTAGGGAGAAGCGCCAGGACCGCCACGCGGTGACCGCGTCTCTGGGCCCCCAGTGGGCCGACCTCCTCCCAGCCTTGGGGACAAGGACGAGTAGCCCGCAGGCCACTGACGTCTGTCCCACCCCGGCTCGAGTCACAGCCACGTGGCCTCTGCACCAGCACTCCTCTGGCAAGCCATCTGTGTTGTTGGCACTCCAGAAATGGGTATCATGAACAGCGAGTTCAAGGCTGGCAAGGGAAGTGCCTGGCACGGTTTCAGCAGACTGGAGTGGACGGGCAGGACCGGCTTCTGCTGCGTGGGGCGACTTCCGGCTTCTCGGGCGTCCTGTTCTGCAAGGACAGCACGGCCACGAATTGCTTTAGGGGAGCAGCCTGGAATCCCCCTGCTTCTCAGATGCCCGGGCACCTGCGCTGCGCTCGAGCGGGGATAGTGGCTCCTCAGGAGGGGCACAGGCCCTCTCGTCCTCACACCCTGGCAGGAGGCTGCGCTTTTCCCATGGCTTCCGGGACTGGGCAAATGGACGAAGGGATAGGGCCTCCTGACTCTGGGCCACGCAAGCCACCCTAAGAGGAGGCCCCGCCCCAGTGCTGCTGCTGCTGTCTGTCCTCCAGGGAGGGGCCAGGACAGACTGCCACTGAGCCGAGCCGGCCCATACACGACCTGCACAGCCCGGAGTGTGGGGGAAGGGTGAGCTGGAAGGGAATAAAGTGTCACCTGCGCCACACACACGGAAGTCACCCTGTTGATTCCCACAGGGGCGGCCTGTGCCAGTCAGCTGTGCCGTCCAGGAAGGAGATGCTGGGCATCCTTGGAGCCAGGCTGCAGGGCCAGCATGGGGCTACAGCGCAGCATGCAGCCGGCCGTCCTGCCACGGTGGACCTGGCGGCTGCTGCGTGGGGAGATGGTCCAGCTGGGAGGTTCCGGTCCACAGTGGGCCCGAGGAGGGGGGCTCGGGTCCGCAGCCCTCTCAGAGCTGAGTGGCTGCAGCCCATGCCAGGGCGCCCACCTCAAAACTCATCGCAGGCCCTGTCTGTCAGGCTGCACCCCAGACCAGGCTGCACACTTCGGCCTTTGGTCCCCACTCAAGGTCCAAACTGAGTCCAACCTGGTGCCTCACACCTGTAATCCTGCCACTCTGGGGGGCTGAGGCAGGCAGGTCTCAAGTTTGAGCCCAGCCTGAGCAATTTAGTGGCCTAATGGGACCTTGTCTCAAAAGCAAAAACAAAACAAATAAAAAAAGAAAAGTAAAAAGCCCCTGAGCTCTTAGCCTACCTTGATAAACCTCTTATATAAATGCATATATTCTTAATACTGACTCTGTTCTTCCAGTGAACCTTCAGTGACATACTTAGTGAGGACATTTTGCAATAATCAAAGAAAATCTTACATTTTTTTGAGAAAGTTCTCACTATGTAGGCCAGGCTGGCCTTGAACTTGTAAAGAGCCTCCTACTTCAGCTTCCTGAGTGCTGAGATCCCAAGTGTGCACCACCATACCCAGCTAATGAAAGAAAAATTTAAATAGAAATTAACAGTGCATTTGAGCCAAGCAGGACTAATATCAACAATTATCAATTCAATTTGCTCATTAAAAGCAAAATCAAGATGACTGAGTTTGAAAAAAAGATACAAACTAGCACAAAGACTTCCCGTGAGTGTCCAGTGGTCTCATGATGTTAGGGTCTGCAGAAGCCTGCAAAGGCCCCCGCTGACAGCTGCAGCCTCAGGACGGATCTGGGTAAAGACCAGGATTCAAAAAAAACAGGCTGATTCTAAAAGAAGGCTGGATTGGGCATTTGTATTAAAAAAGGAATCCCACAATTAAGAAAATAGGTTCAATCTGTTTAACCGCATACATTTACACAGGTATATTTATAATCATGCGTGTGGGGCCCGGATGTGCTTCACGCAGACACGGCTGCCTGGAGCTGGCTGATGGCATCCCCTCCGTGGAGCTCCGTGTCCCCACACTGCCCTTGACCTCGCCCAGCCCCGCTTCCCTCTGCCCACGTTGCTCACAATGCCCGCGGTCAGGGCTCTTCAGCACTCACTCTGTGGGCGCTCATCACACAGTGTCTCTTTTGCAGCATTTTCTGTCGTGTTTTTCAGTGTGCAGACGCAGTGTCAGCACTTCAAACACTGGGGACACTTCTCACAGCCCTGAGGGATCAACTTGACATCAGTGTGGAGGGGAGTTCTACAGGTTTACTTTGGTTAAAATCCAAAATAAACCGACTGATGCGAGACAGAGGTGTAGGTCTTGTTCAGTTTCCCGTGGATGACACATAATTCCCAGCACCCAGGATTTTAAGGAGCAGAGCTTTGAGTGAGCTCATGTATTTTAGACCTCCACTGGCTATCCAGCACAGGACGGCATGGCAGAGCCCAGTGAGCGGCGCTGCTCAGGTTATGATGGGCAGGAAGCAGAGAGAAGGAAGGAGCCGGGGAGAAGACCCCCCCCCCAGGCCCTGCCCCCAGGGAGGGCCTCTTCTGGCCAGGCTCTGCCTCCCGATCAGCTACAGCTCATGAGTGGACAGGCACAGTATCACCACGATCGAGTCACCTTTCGGAAGCCCCAGTGCTGAACAGTGAGACTTGGGGACAGTCTGATCTGAAGCACAGTGTCATCTAAGCCAGGGTCATCTCCACGGGGTCGGAGGCCACCCTCCTGTCCCTCCTCCTCAGTAGATGGCTACTCTGACTCACGTGGCTCTAACTCAACATGCACCATGGTGCATGCCCCAGAAACAAGATGTGAGGCTGGAGCAGAGCCTCTTCCTTCTTGAAGGATAAGTCCCACTTGGACTTACCTCCTGCAGCCACACCTAGCTGCAAGGGAAGCTTACAAATGTAGATTTTGCTCCAAGCAGCAGTGGGCCCAGTAGATTATCAGGACTCATCTTGAGGTGCTCATGATGACAGCAGCCTCGCGGTGAGCTCGTTTTCGATCCTGCTGTGGGTACAGGCACCCTACTCAGTATTCATCACTGAATACTTTTAACTCCAAGAACAGGCAACACGCACAAAGAAAGAATGTCTAAGGTAGGTGGGAAGCCATAAAAAGAAAAGACATCATTTGTAATACTGGTTACAGTGATTATTTTATAATGCACCTCTTATTTAAGACCTGTGAGCAGTTTAAAATCCAGGCAGAGGCAAATATCTTTGCAAAAAAATTACCAACTCTGCTCCATTACAAAAGCTTTGTCCTTGATAAAGAAGAGCCACTGGTGTCATGTCAGCCCTTGGAAGAGTGTCCTTGCAGCCCCTGAGCCTGCGGGAGGCTGGAGCTTCATGGACCCCACTCCGTCACCACAGTGAATCTGCCCTCCCTCCCATGTCTGTGGAAGTTGGTCCATTCCAGAATTGTATGGAACAAGGCAGAGACAGACAAAGACAGACGGACAGAAACAGAGATAGAGAGACAGAGGCAAAGAGACAGAAGAAACAAAAAGAAAGAGACAAGCCGAGAGATAGAAACAAGATAGAGAGAGAGAGAGAGAGAGGAGAGAGAGGCAATAAATCCCCTACTATGGCCCTGCCCTCGGTGCCCCGTCAGCCCTTCATCTCCAAAATAAAGTGTGTCTGTGCTCCTGGCGGTGTGACTTGATGCAGGATGGGAGGGCCGGCCTTTTGGGGTCTGGGATCCTTAGTCGTGGGCTCTCCTGTGGCCCGGAGGCTGACATTTGTCACCTGGGTTGTAATTGCTGCACGGAGCACCGGCGTCGGTGTCTTCCAAAATAACCTGTGCTGACTCCCTCATGCAGCGAGCAGCGGGAAATGATGTAATGAGTCGGTATAAAATAGATAAGCATGTGAACACTGAAGTATTTATTCAGGTTTATATGGAGAAATACTTAATAAATATTATAATTCATAGTAACTAATTGATAACTATGAATTATTAAAATTATGAAATGTGTTGCTAGCCATGAAGGCACATACCTATAATCCTAGCTACTTGGGAGGCTGAGGCAGGAAGGCCATGAGTTCAAGGCCAGCCTGAGCAATGTGCTGAGACTGAGGTCTACATGGCTCTGCAGGCCAGGATCGTGCCCAACAGCCCGGCAGGACTGAGAGCTGAAATGTTGGTCCTACGCAGATAGCAGGAGCTGGTAGCCTGTGCGGAGAGGGAGGCGTGAAGGTTGGCCGTCAAGTGTTCATGCCCTCCTGCCACCTGCTGGTCCCCGCGAGACCCTCGTGTGAACCTGACGGTTGGCATGAATGCTGCACAGTCAGCTGCAGATATTGCTGACTTCAATCTGAACCCTACAGCGGGACCCACAGGCTTAGTGACCTGCCGAGGTGCCACATGTGCCACCTGTGCCCTTCTCCAGCTCCTGGAGCTGGAGTCTACACTTGCTATTTGGCAACCTCTGGGGCTACCAGTATTTGAACATTTCTGAAGAGGCGAGTTGGGTCTCTCCCAATGCGAGGCCATGGTGGTGCGGTCCACTGCAGGAAGAGAATGGCTCTTTCTGTAGGAAAAATCTGTAGCCCGTCAGCCCAGAACATGTGATTAATAGCTCACTGTCACTGGATGCGAAGGCAGGATGATCCTGGGCTCTCCTCTCACTCTGCCTGCAGTCAGCTCTTGGCTGGTGGGCAAGGAAGGCCCAAGAGCAGGCTGCAGGCTGGAGAAAGTCTCTTTGTTAATCTTTTTCAGCCATAACATTTCAGCAAAAGCTAAAGAAACAGTTTGTCAAGGGTCTGCCACAAGCCATAGAGGCCTCCATGTGGAGAGCAGCCATTTAATGCCTCAGCAGAAGCCCAGAGTTTTTCATTAAGTTGTCCAGTGTGATTTGCACATCCTGGGAAGCAGCCTCCTTCCTCCATCCACTGGGTGAGACTAACAGGAAGTCACTGGACAGTCCCAGCTCCCATCGGCCCTCAGGATGGTGGGTGGGGTCCCAGGACCCTGCAGCACAGCCATGACCCTGAGGGTTGGCAGGGATGGTTCAGTGTCTCCTTTCCTGCTGGATGCCCGGGGATCTCTGGTGCTCTTCAGCGCTCTGAGGGCCGACTGCCCTGGTTGTCCCCAGGGTGGAGCTCTCTGGACCCTCTGGAATAGGACCTCAGGAAAGTGCAGCTGAGAGTGGTGCAGTCTCAGCACTCCAAGAGACAGAGGCAGGAAGACTGTGAGTTCGAGCCCAGCTTGAGCAATTTAGTGAGATTCTGCCTCAAAGTAAAAAGTACAGAAGGGCTAAGGCTACATCTCAGTGTGAAGACCCTGGGCTCAGTCCCCAGCACTGTGAAGGCAGAAAGAAAAAAAGACAAAGGAAAGGTAAGGAAGGAAGGGAGAGTGAGGAACCAACTCTTATCCATGCCAGTGTACTCTAGTGGGTAGAATCAGGCTGTACACCAGTAAACAAATATGTTCCTAAAGCCATAATCCCAGCAGTGGTAAGAGTGAGCAGTGAAAGGGGCCAGAGATGGGGCCCTGAGTGAGTGGGCTGAGCTATGTCTGCAAGGGGGTGTCTCTCGGAGATGGGAAGGTAGGGTTATGGACAGTTAGATAGGAAGCCGTCAGGGTGGAGGGAGGAGAAATGCAGATGCCCAGGGGTGGAAATGGATTTGGGTTCTAAGGGGACAGACCGGGGGGCCCAGGAGCAAGGGCTCAGAGCTAGAACAGCTCTGGTGCCTCAGCAAGTGGCGCCTCAGTGGGGGGAGCCGTGCGGGCCAGCCAGGTGAGAAGACCCTGCTCCTGCCAGGGGAGTAGGTCATGGAGGAGAGAGAGGGGGCCTGGAGCCTGGTGAGCAGCAGGGCAGCTTGACGAGGGGAGCGGGGACAGAGACACGGACAGGTATGGACAGGTACGACAGGATGGACATGTGGGGGATGTGGGAGAGTGAGACCTAACGGGCGCCGGCCATGATTCTGGCTTGAGGCGATGGAGGGAGCCCCATTTCCTCAGCAACCCCTGCTTCATTAGGGTGCCAATTACTCAGACGACAGTCGCCGTCAGCCTCCCTTGCAGCTAGGTCTGATTCTGTGGCCACGTCCTGACAGACCAGGTAGAATGGACCTCTTCAGAGGGGCTTCCAGGAAAGTCTCTTGAAGACTCAGCCAAGAGGGCTCCCCATGTTACCTTTTCTGCTTTCTCTTTCCTACTCCTTGGAATTATCGCGTGTTAGTCAGAGCTCCAGTGGTCACTGTGTGACCTTGGGGCAGAAGAAACTTGGTCTTGGAGGACTCAAGCAGTTGCCATGTCAGATACAGGATTGTCATCTCTCTGAGTCTCTTGTGCAACAGTCCCTGCTGCATTTATGTGGCTACTCTTTTGTGGCTCTTGTTTGAGAGGAGAGAATTGAATGGTGCAGTCTCCAGGAGTCTGTGCTGTTCGAACGTGTTAGAGGTGCCTTTATGCATCTGCAGAGCAGTAGACGAATACGCACACGCACACTACTTGAGCTTCGGGTTAATTAATTAATTAATTAATACTAATACTGCACAAAGGAAATGCTTCTGTTTTGTGTCTCACACAAAAAATCACTTTCTCATTAGCTTTGCAAAATGAAAGACAAGGACTGTGTTTCCTTCCAGAAATGCTCCAAATCAAACACTGGTACCTTTCCAACGGTCACTGGTGAGCCGGCGCCTACGGCATCTGCTTTCTGTCTCAGCTACTCCCTTTGCTCCCACAGTGCCGGCAGTGGGCGGGGCGGGGCAGGGCAGGGGACTGGTGTGGGGGCAGCACATGCCTGCGTCCTGACAGACACACAGGGGTGTGGTCAGGGCCATGGTGCCCTGAAGTGTCCTCCACCAACACGGCTTCTACGAGTGGAGGCCAACGCGATGTCTACACTACACAGGAAAAGCCTTCCCTCGCTTCCCTTGCTTCCATAGCCTAAACAATTCAATCAAGCATCAGCAGATCTACAGCAGGGTCTAAAACATTTTCCAAGACTGCTCACTCCACAGAGGCCCATGATATTATTGGGGCCCTGGGGAGATAAAACAGGAAGCAGTAACCTCAGTGTCCTGTAAGTTGTCCACCTGAATACGTATATGCAAGCTGGCCCGCTGCATGCATGGAGCACACAGACTGGGAGAGGCTGTCACTTTCCTCTCCCCTCACTGGATATTGTATTAACACAAGCTACGATGGTTCCTGAAACCTGGGGTGCAGGTCTCCAGGGTCAGGGATTATTTTTCATTCATAATAGTTCATATTTTTTGTTCAGTGTGGGAAAGCAATGTGTGGACTCACTCAGTCCTCCTATTGATGCGGTGGGGTATCGGGACAGGAGTCAGGGCGCGGGCAGCCGGCTGGGCCAGCGGGGTGGGAGTGGCCTGTCCCTTGCCGACATCCCGGACACACACGCCCGAGCCTGCACCTGAGGTCAAGCAGAGAGTGCTGTCTTCATTCTTCTCACACAAAATCGAGCAGCTCTTGGACAGGACAGCCTGGATCTGTGGTCAGAATGGGGGACACAGACGCCGGCCGCCTGGCCTCCCTCTCAGTGGTCCTCTCACTGTGCAGTGTGAGCGTCCTTTTACCTGCAATGACAGTAAAGTTTTTCCGCCATTTCTTTGTTGAGCACAAGAAGAACCTGAAAGGGTTCCTAGGGTGACACAGCACCCCAGAGCCCCGAGCTTGCTTCACTCCCATTGTGTGAGTGAGGAAAGTGAGCACAGACTTGGAACAACTTGCCTGAGAGGTGGCACTATGTAGGAGAGGCTGGTGCTGGTGCCCACGACTCCGGCCACTGCACCTGCTCCCTCTGGGAGGACTGGCGAGGCTCAGACGAGGCTCACCGGGCACCCCCGCCTCGTCTCCAGCTGAATCTGCTGTCTTCCTCCACTGCCGCCAGTTACCGGAAGTGCAGCAGCGATGACGACTCACACTTAGCACCAGACCGCTCTGCAGGCCCGAAGTCCTGGGCTGTTAGGTGCATCTGACTGACCTCTTGTATGAGGGGAAGAAGTGCTGACACAGCACGCTCCTCTCGTCCAGGGCCGAGCTGAGATCTGTCCCCAGCCGGGGCTCCCTGGACACCCTACCGTGATCGGCCGCTTTCTGCCTGGTGGTCTGTACTGAGCCCCGCAGAGCACATTCTGGCGATGCTCTGCTCTGAGTAGGATCTTAAGGAAGCATGGAAGTGACGGAGGATGCCGGGAATCGTCTGCGTGGCCCTTCCTGGTCTTGTTCTCCGAAGGTGACAGGTCGTGTTCCAGGAGCGCGGTGGGAAGACCCTCTCCGCAGGCTCCGGCCGCCGCGCAGTGCAGTTCCTCTCTTTAAGGAGCCCGTGCAGGCCTTCCGCCCCACAGAGGCTGCTGCTGTCAGACTTCTGATTTCATGGAGAGCAAAAGCAGAGGTTAATGCTGGCGCTGAGCAGCCCGAGGTGCAGGTGCTGGTGAGTGATTTCCATGTGTTGCCTCCTTCGAAGACTTGAGAGTTCGCCCCTGTCTACGTCATTACAGCACCTCACCCCCCAGAGCCCTGGAGCCAGGCCAGCCTGGGGGAAGGTGCTCACTCCTGGACTTTGTCATCCCGGTCTCCACCCTGGCCTTGGACTCGCCTCTGCACTCCTCACCTGCCTCTGTCCACTGCACGGACAAGGTCACACTGCCTGAGGGAGGCCAAGGACACGGGAGCAGTGACGCCTCTAGCTGGAGCTGCCCAGGCCAGCAGGCGGCCGGGGACCCCCCCCATCCCCGAAGGCAGCACCATCGGCCCAGTGGGACCCCAACCCGCCGAAGCAGGACGCGTGAGCGCTGGCTCTGCTGTAAGGCTCCACACCCCTCACGTGATCAAGTCCAGGCTTGCAATTCCTAAGGGACAGGTCACCCGAGCGTGGACCTGGGAGTCGAGACCAGGGAGGACGCCAGCCTGTCCCCATCTGTGCTGTGAGAGGAGCCTGTCCAGGAAGCCGCCACAGAACACGCTGTGGCTGACAGGCCAGCATTGCTTTAAGAACCTCTCCTTGGAGCACGCAGTACACTCCCAGGCTGCAGAAACGACACCTCTGCTCCTTCTTCCTTCTTCACCTCGACAAGTCCTTCTTTTTATTCATGTATTGTTATTTTAGAGTAGCTTTAGCGTTATGCAAACAAAAGTAATTAGGACATATGTTCTGTCCTGGGAGTCAAAGTCAGGACCTTGCACTTGCCAGGCAGGAGTCGCACCGCTGAGGTACATCCCTAGCCCAATTCGATGAATATTCTTATATCCCCCATTTTTATTTTGCACACATAGTTGCATGCTGTGTATTGTAACTTGATTTTTTCCCCACTGAATTCCACCTCTTTCTACATCAGTACAGCTCTTTTTCACTTTGTTTTTTAGATACAGTCTTTCTGTACAGTTCAGGATGGCCTTGAACTCACTCTGCAGCCCAGGCTGGCAACCAGCTCATGGCAATCCTCCTGCCTCGGCCTCCCAAGTGCTGGGATTGCCGGCTCCCAGCTTTATCCTCCTGTCCTGTGAGCCCAGCATTCTGTTCAGTATTCCAGGGGACGGAACAAAGTAATTTATTTGAGTGCTCTCCTGCTGATGAACACGTGGGCTGGTTTCTACCACTTGCTGTTACGAACAGGCTACACGAACTGTTCTTGTCCACACGCTCCACACGTGCACTCTGTGGGGCAGACACGCCGGGAGCTGTGGGAGGCGGGTCGGAGGGGTGTGCATTTGTCATGTTGACAGTCACTGCCGGATGCGTCCAGATGGAGCTGGTATTGGTTTATGTTTTCACGGCGACGTGTGAGCCCTCGCTTCCCACAGCTTCACCAACACGGCGTGTTTCCCTGCCGCGGGACGCGCGCCAGTCTGCTAGGTTCAAAAAGCAGTTTTTCAGCCTACTTGTGATATTACGGAATCAGGTGGAGGATCTGTCATATCTTTCAGATATTTTTTCCCTTTCTGTGCTCTGTCTATTCGTGTGAAGATGGCATTTCCAGCTCTGTGTTTTCTGCCCCTGGGATTCAGAATACTTTTGTCCTC
>PVIR01035498.1:0-16423 GCA_004026965.1 Petromus typicus | reverse complement strand
CCTATTTATTTCACTTGTGAGGATATCCTCAAGGTATGTCCATTTAAGTAGAAATGATTCAAACTTATCATTTTTTATGGCAGAGTAGTACTCCATCCTGTCAAACTTTTAAGCATCAAAACTCACTCAGGATCTCTTTACTGAGGAAGCAGGACTTTGTTTTCCCACAGCACGCATGAGTTATTTCTTTGAAAGCCCATGTCCCATTTATCCTGCAGGCATGTTAATTTTTCTATCTCCCTCACTAGTTTTTAAGTGAGGGTCTTGACAGCATAGACTTTTCTGTCTGTTCATTTCCGGCACCAAGCCTCTTGCCTGGCAGATAGTAGGATATATTTTTATTAATATATTTTTACTTTTAAAGTGAATATATTCCTTAAAAGTGAGTGTATTTGATAAGATAAAACTGAAGCATTGCTTGCCTCACTGTTCGGCAATGGTGCTGTAAAGTTTGTACCTAACTAGGTTGATAATCTGTGTAAATAGGCCAGGCTGCGGTTTGTCTTAACTCCTTATGTACTAGTAGAATTTCCCTGGGATACATATGTGTGTGTGTGTGTGTGTGTGTGTGTGTTTGTGTATGTGTGTATATATATATATATATATATATATATATGTTGTATATATATATATGTTGTATATATATATAGACTCTATATATAGTTTATATATAAACTATATATACTGTGTGTATATATATGCCTGAATTTACTATGAGAATTGGCTCCCACGATGACGGGTGCTGAGAAGTCCTCCAATCTGCTATATTCTAAGTGGAAAACCAGGAAAGCTGGGGGTGCAATTCAATCCAGGTCCGAGGTCTCGGCCTGAAGCTCTGAGAACACAGGGTCCTGATGGTGTGAGACCCAGTCAAGGTCCGTGTGTCTGAGAACTAAGAGAGCTGAGGTCGCAGCGTGGGAGAAAGGGTGTCCCAGTGCAATCGGGGCCACATTCACCTTTTTGTTCTGTTTAAGTTCTCAACAAATTGGAGGAAACTCGCCTGCATTTGTGAGATCAGATCCTGTTCACTCTACTGATTTAAAAACTAATCTCTCCCAGGAACGCTGTCAGAGGCCTGCCCCGGAAGCGTGTGATAACAGCTGCAGGGACATCCACGCTCTCAGTCACACCATCACAGGAGTACTATCACGCATGCTCACAAATCCAGCAGACGCGCAATTTGTGTTTCTCATGAACGAATGGATGTTTAGTGACTGAGGCGGGAGCACAAGGCCAACATCGTGAACTCGCTGAAGTTCCAATAGGCCATTGTCAGTGTCCTCTTCTTTCGTTACTGGACAGGAGGCTGCATTCCGGGGAACTCAGCCTTAAAGGTGGGGTTTGCCTGCGGTCCCGCGGGAGGAGACGGGGTGAGGGGCTGGGAAGGTGGAGGCCGTGGGAGGAGCAGAGGCAGAGCAAGAGGAGCAGAGGCCGGCTCAGCCCGCAGCGGTTACAAAGCGGACGTCTGAAGCTCTTGCAGAGGTGGCCGAGCCCGGAGTGGAGCTGTCCTCCCGTGTGCCCGTCGCGCTCTGCTGGGCTCATGAGGGGTGTGGCGCTGAGCAGGGCGCTGGAGAGGTGGGCAGCCGAGCGACACTTTCCCTCGGGCAGCAGCACGGACAGCGCAGGCGACTCACACGGTCAGCGCTGTTGTAGTAGATCTGCTCAAACACAGGAGGATCTGAAATAGAATTTTAAGCCCTCCCAACACCTCGGCACCAGAAAACCATGAATAAATAAAATTACAAAATCAAAACGCAATTCAGAGGGATTCCATGTGCTAATGCCTTTTTCAATAAATGCTGCAGGAAGAAAAGTGTGTGATAAACCGTATCAGTTCAATTTTCTCCTCAGGGATTTTCTACCCATATGCTTTTATGTAGGAAAATGTGATTAATGAAAAGCTCTGTCTCGGAGCCTCGTGCGCACGGTGGGGCCCGGCCTGGAGCAGCCGCAGGCCTGGCAGGGCCGGCTGCGTTTCCCAGCGCCACTGAGCGGTGGCGGAGGCTTCTCTTCCCCAAGGGACTGTCATCTGTCTCAGTGTCTTCCTGCAGGAGTCGTTCCCTTGAGTTAAGCTAAATTTCTAAAAGTTCAGGTTAAATTACAAATATATTAGCAGGGACAAGCAGGATGTTAATCCAATGACAGGTCCAACAAAAAAATGCAAATTTTCCTAAATTGTATTTTCCAGACTATTACTTCTGAGAGCCATGATATAAATAAAAGGCGGTGACCGATAGGTTCACAAATCCTGAATTAAATAGACATAAGAATTCTTTGCGTCCTGCCTCTCTTTACATTGTTCTTTTTCATTCTTCTTCCTTCTCTTTCTCTCCCCTTTTGTCATCTCCTTTCTCGCTTACACTCTCTCCTTTTATCTCTCTGCTTCCTTCCCTAGCACTTTCTCCTCCTCCTCTTTTTCTTATTTTTAACTCTGCATTTCCTAAAGGCTTCAGTATGTGACGAATACCTTTCTAAGAAGGAATAGATTCAACAGTATTTCCAGAACTTTACTTGTATACAAAATGTCTCCTGCAACTTCGGAGGAGACCATTTTGAAAAACGTTGTCTTTCTGACAAATTTTCCCAAGTGGAACCTGATAAAGGAGACACAGGACTCCAGGGATCTGACTGCAGCAGGACAGGCAGCTGCATGCAATTAGCTCTGGAAAGTTGATTGACCTTAAGTTTCTGGAGTGTTTTTAGTCCCTGGGCGGCCTCCACCAGCTCTTGTGGGACAGTTCTGGATTCCTAATGTCACCCCCGGGGTTATGGGCTGGAGAGAATGCAGGCCAGCAGCGTGACATAAGAAGCAAACAGGCCGTGGAGCTGGTCCAGCAGATGATCTTGCTGCATTAGTCTCCCGTTCTTTCCTTGCGTGAAGCATGAATTAACAAGCCTGGGTTTCACTATTTTTCTGTCAATTCAAAGTGCTCCATGAGATGACTTGTGGCTATTTCTCATTCTAAAAATCTTAAGGTAGATTTTTGAGTGTACATGTACGATCATCTATATGGTTATATAGACAGCATACATACACACGTTTGTGCAGAGACGTACATATAAAGAGCTCATCAGACAATTTTTAGTAATGAACTTTAATTTCTTGTCTGATGAGTATGTTTTCTTCTGCTTATATCTCTGACATAGTTCAGACTCTAGAATTATAGCAGTTACTTTATAATTGAAATGATGTCTATCAGAATGATTTAATTCAGTAAGGAAATTTGGGGATTAAATATCCCAATTTATGTTGATTTTTTTTTGAGTAACTAAAATATAGCTCGATAATGAAATTCTCTGAGTCATGATCCTTGAATTACCTGATCAGGAGATTTAGGTTTTAGAAGTTAGTTATTTTTTTACTGGCCTTGGATATTTATTAATAATTATTAAATGTTGTGATTTTATGTTTGCATGGAAGTATTTTTACAGGGCTCCAAGCACTCAGGAATGGTGTCTCACTCATTCACAAGTACTCTGAGAGAGAAATAAGGGAACATTTTGTTACATATTCCTTTTTTTTAATGCTCATAGATGCAAGGATATGGAACCACAACTCTCCAAAAGACATTTTTAGAGATACAACTTGGAGTTAAGACAAAACTGAATGTCGGCTGGGTGCAAGGGCTGGGGTTCGACCCCCAGTGACCACATACAACAATGCTGTACAGGGCATGGTGGCTCACACCTGTAATCCCAGTACTTGGGAGGCAGAGGTGGGAGGATTGCTGTGAGTTCAACCCTAAACTCAGGGCCAGCCTGAATTACAAAAAAGTGAGACCCTGTCTCAAAAAAACTGAATTTAGTTCACTTCCTAATTTTTGACTGGCCAATCTTAATAAAGACTTGGTGCTTCTCTTAGTAATGAAGAAGATGATAAAATAATGACTCTGGATTGCTTATTTTGAATAATTCAGACTGATCACTCTGAGCTCTTTGTCCATTTTATAAAGGAGAAAAAAGACAAGAGCCAGATTCAGGAGTCAGGATCACTCTTCACTACTCTTTATTCCCAACGATGGAAAACACTGTATCTTAAGTGAGAGAATTAAATATATTCTCCGGCCCTCCTGCCCCATTCTCTTTTTTCAAACTTTACTTTCATCTCACGATACACAGATTACAGAAATAGCTCCCAGCTTGCTTCTCTGCATGCAGCCTCAGCCCTTCTCCTGTCACCTCAGGCATCATTATCAGAATACTGTCCAAAGATACCCCTTTCTTTTTGTCTTTCTCCCAGAAAACTATAGCCAGCTGCAACCACCTCAGTCCATCAGCCTGGATTTTGAAACTTTCAATGTTTAGTGCTTGTTTTAGTTAGCTCAGGGTGCCAGAGCAAAATACAATATTGACATGGTGGCTTGAATAACAGAAATTTATCTCTTACAGTTCTTGAGAGTGGGGAGTCTAAGATCAAAGTGCAGCTAGGGTTGGTTTCATTCCGAAGTACTTTCTTGTGGATTGTATGAGGCTACCATGTTGCTATCTGCTCACATAATTTCTTCATTGTGTGTGCATAATGGGATAGGAAACGCACACAAACACACACACACACACACACACACACACACACACACACAGAGAGAGAGAGAGAGAGAGAGAGAGAGATCATTAGTCCATACCCACATCTAACTCTAATCACCTCCAATGGCACTATCTTCAAATCCCGTCATTTTGCATTTTGGATATTATCACTTCAACATAAGTATTTAGGGGTGAGGAGGACACAAGCATTTAGCCCACAACATGCTCCTTGATCCTCCTGTGTCTCATTTCTGTCCCTCCACGGAGTGCTTCCCACCCTGCAGTTGGCTTAGTGCAGAATCCTTTCCCAGTCCTTTACCTATGTGCTTCTGTGTCCACTTCTGCCAGCCTCCTACCTCTCCCAGGTCCTCCCACACCTCAGGCAAGAGCCTTTGTTCTTTCCTTGTGTGTCTCAAACTGAATAGATTCTTTAAGGTCCACCTCAGATCTCACTTGTTCCAAGAACACTTGCTGTCTTCTGTCATTCATGTAAGTACCTTCACCCTGAGCTCTTAGTCACACCACAGTTTAGCACATAATTATTCTAATTCTTTATCAATGCTAGTAAAATATCTTAGTATATGCTGTAGGCTACTTTTATGTTCTCATGTACTTCTCTCAAAAGCCTGGAGAGGTCCAAATTATGATAGTTTTTCTCTTACATGTAAGAAAATTGAGACTCAATGCTGGAGGGTTCCTTTCATTCTGGAGCCCTGTCTCTGTGGGTTGTAAGAGGCTGCCCCTGGCCATGCTTCATATCACCTCTTATGGGTAAAGTACTGGCAGGATGGGGGAGAGTGAGAAAGCTGATTGCTTAGAAACCAACTCAGGATACTGGTTACAGAACTAACTCAGCAATTTTCTGACTCTGATACACATAGTTCATCTTTTTTCCCCTAACTTTCTTCATAAATCTTGACACAAATTTTCTCCTTTCTTATCTTATTTTTGGGGCTGTGCTGAGAAGTGAAACCAGGGCCTAACACACAATGGGCAGGCACTCTGCTGCGGGTTACATACTCAGCTCAGTTCATGCATTCTAATCTAGGTTATCTTGGGTTTTGAACATCTCTACAAGTGGATTTAATTCTTTTTGTGGGTAAGAGGAAACCAATACAATGAATTTTCATAAAGGTGTTCAGAGTTTATTCTAATTGGATTTCTCCATATTTGTTATAAGTGAGGTAATCTGTGATAAATAGTTTACCCACTTAACAAATGGAGAAATGCACATCACTTCAGTCATATCTGCATTCTGTTTACTAAGCCAGGCAATCCCTGTTTATTTTTTTCCCCATGTAAAACATATTAATCAGAAGCTCATGGTGACAATGATATATTTATTTAACAAAATGACATATCAATTTTGTGTTGTTGGAATTGCAATATATACATTTAGATTCTTGCATGTCTGATTTCAGCATATTTTGGCCTCCCACACAGAGGATGAACTCTGAGAATTTAACCAATAGGTACAGTGAGAGAGTGTGAAATAATTTTTAAATAGTGGAAACCCACCAACACACCTGACCCCAATCCATACAGACATGAGTGCAAAGAACCCACTTACAAATTCTTGCAGAGTGATACTAAGTCAGAAACACTTAATGTGCACTGAAAAGCCAAGTTAAGAATCAAGTTCAGACATGTAGAGGTGTGATATCTACATGCAGAGCCAAGTTAGAAAAGCCTCAGCTCCTTAAGTGGCCAAATTAAACAAGACACAATTGAGGCCAACTCACCCCTCTGGGCACTTATAAACCTTCTTGTGGGAACGTTTGAAAATGAAGTTAGCACCAATTGTGTCTTATTTTCCTTGGCTATTTAATGGGCGAACCCTTGAGGAATTTGGCTCCCCCAACAGATATCACACTTTTATTAGTCTGACCTCTCTCCACAACTTTCCTTTTTTTAAAAAATTTAGATACGGTGTTACTTTTTTAAGTTTAATTGAAAGACAAAAACAAAATATGAAAAAGAACGGAATGAGCTGAAATAACAATGTAATTAGCCTAGTAGGGACATGATGTTTTCTTTTGGTCTCCTTTCCACATAGAGAGCTGAGCTGGATAGAACTGGTTCAGAGCAGCAGCGAAGCTCCTTGGAGGAATCCCAAATCCGGCTCCTCTGCTCACTCGGACACACGGTTTAAAAGGGGGCGGAGCAGGTGGCCACAGTCAGGCCTGGGTGGGGAGGGGCGCAGTAGACGTACAGTGTCATTGAGTTCAAACAGCTCAGGTCCAGCTTTCTCTGCCTGATTGTGTCATTTCTGATGAGCTGACTCTCGCCGATGCTGTGTGCCTCGCAGGGAGCGACGTCATGAACATGGTGAAAAAATGTCTTTTGAGGGTGTTTTCCCATTAAGATGCTTAGAGTCTTACCTGTCATCAAAGTTCCTCTGAGCTGATGTTGTAAATATAAACACCTAGTCACCAGTGCGGTGTTGGCTATGTGGAAAAATTTCATGACATTGGAATAATGTGTATATCTTTATTGCAAATGCAATAAACAAGGCATCTCTACTGAAATCCTTATGCATTTAATCTCTGGCCATTATCCCAAGGGAGAAATCTCTTACAGAGATATATTCACATAAAAAAACTGTATTTTATTTTGGGCCAACAACTAAGTAGTTTCAGTTTACTATCCCTTTAACTGGGCATTCAGTCTAAAGGTATTGAAAGTTTAATAAATGATGGTATATACTGTATGTTCCGGATTTAGCTCCTTGCTGTGCTTATGTGGGATGTAGTTTCAACTGCTTTCATCATCTGATGTAAGGTTTAATCTTGGGATTGATTATGACAGAAAACTGATAAAAGGGTATTTCCTACTGTCAGACATAGGTACAGTTCAGCACTGAGGTCAGGAAAGGGCAGGATAAATATGTGGACACTGTAATCCTCACTCAGGCTTTTCCTTATCGCTTTGTAATAAGGGACAATTCTCTTAAAAATTTGTTGGTACTTGTTATTTGGCAGGGCCGTGCTGAGGTAAGGGTTGGCAAATGAACAAACGGCTTCTGTTCCAGCTTTTCTGTGCTTCCGTTCCTGGCTGGTCCCAGGATTCTGGCATAATTTGAGGTATTTCTGCTGCTCCTGCCATTTCTGGCCCAGGGGACCCTTGGGAGGCCGTCTTAGGACTAACGTAGCTGCTCTGTGGAGCCATTTCCATGGAACCATTAGCTTGAAACATGCTTTTGCTTTGTGAGGTTTTCTGGATGTATCTACTGTGTTACTGAAACTCCTGGACAAAAACCACTGCTCTGTGATTTGATCATTCTTTGCTTTTAATTTGTATGTGATTTTTTTTCTCAGAGAAGGTTGTCTAGCTTTGCCAGTTATTGACTATTTTCACTCTCTACACTCAGGATTCACTTGGAAACATTAGACTCTTGAAGAGGCTCAGTCTATTAAATGACTAAACTTTAACTTTTGTTTCCAAAAACTTCCTACAATTAAAAATATTTCATTTAATCACCAATTAAAAATTGTCTACATTTATCTTGTGCAGTATTACTTTTAACATTAGATATGTATTTTGGAATGATTCAATAGAACTAATTAATACTTTCATTACTTCATATAGTTACAACGTTTTATGGAGAGAACCTTTAAAATCCACTCTCAGAGATTTTCAAAATGTAGTGCATTGTTATTCATTACTTTCATCATGTTATATAATACAGCTTGGATTTTTTTCCTTCTGGCTAACTGAAATCTTTTGACCAATATCACCTACATCTGCACCTAGCCAGTACCTGGTAACCATCATTCTCCTGTCCAGTTCAACTTTATGATTTCATATGCAAAGGCATTTACTTTTCTGTGCCTATTCCGCTTAGTCTGATGCCTTCCTGGTACACCCATGCTGTCACACATGACAAGATTTCTTTCGAAAACCCTAAATGCTAGTCCATGGTGGGTATCAGTGGACACTGGCCATTTGGTGGACAGTTAGGTTGATTTCATATCTTGGCTGTTGTAAACAGGACCGACTGCTAGTTTCATTTCTCTTGCATGTGTAGCCAGGAGTGGGGTTGCTGAAAGACATAGTAGTTCCACTTTTAATTTTTTGCTTAGTGTCTTCCACAATAGCTGTGCTAACTTACATTTCATCCAATGGTATACAAGGGTTCCCTTTTCTCCACTCCTTACTAACACTTGTCGATTTTTAAAATTAATTAATTAACTTATGATGATACACATCTAACGGGTTTGAGTTGATATCACATTGTGATTTTAGTTTGCATTCTTGTCATGATTGGTAATGTTGAGTATTTCTTCATAAACCTACTAGGCATTTGGATTTACTCTTGATGAGAAGCATCTTATGAGGTTTTTCCCTCCATTTTAAAAAATCAGTCCATTTGTTTTCTCCTACTGAGTTGTTTGAATTACTTACCTATTTTACTGATATTAGTCCCTTATCGGACACACAATTTGCCAATATTTTTTCCCAATCTGTGAGTTGTCTTTCCACCACGTTGATTATTTAGATGTGTACAGGCTTTTTAGTTTAACTCTATTTGTCTCCTTGTTTTTTTTCAGTACTTTTGGAATTTTATCCAAAGAAATCATTGCTGGGATTAATGTCATAGAGATATTCTTGCTGTTTTCTTCTACTAGTTATACAGCCTGGAGTCTCAGATTGAAGACTTTAATCCATTTGTGGCTGACATTTGTGTATGGAATGTGATAAAGGGCTAATTTCTTCTTCTGTGTGTGGATATCCAGTTTTCTTGACACATTTAGAAGAGAATATTTGTTCCCTATGTGTCCTTGCAAACTTTGTTAAAAATTGACAATAAATACGTAGATTTGTTTCCATGTTGTGTATGTTTTCTTTATATGTCTGTTTGTATGATAGTACCATTGTGTTCTCATTTCTATAGCTTTACAGTATATTTTGAAATTAAATCGTGTGACTCTTCCAGTGTTGTTTTTTTTCTGCCCAGGTTTTGTTAATTAAGGGTCATTTGTGGATCCATTTGAATTTTAAGATCGTTTTTCTATTTGTGAAGATTGTTCTTAGAATTTGATTGGGATTGCATTGAATTTGTTGATTTTTTGGGGTGGTAAGAGCTTTTTTATACCATGAATTTTACAATCTGTAAACAGAGGATATCTTTTTCTTTTTTCCTTCAGTTTCTTTCACTGATATTTACAGCTTTCAAACTTCTAGTTCTTTAATAAAATGCTTCCCAAGCATTTTATTATTTTTAATAGATGTGAATGAAATTTTCTTGACTATCTTTTCAGAAACTTTGTTGTAAGTGCATAAAAAGCTACTTATTTTTGTATTTAATTATTTATTCTACTGTTTAAATGAGTAGTTCATTTATTCTAACTTTTTGGTGGATTATTTGGGGGATATATTACATATGTAAAATTATACTATTGTAACAGGGACAATTTTTTTTTTTTTTGAGACAGGGTCTCACTTTTTAGTTCAGGCTGGCCCTAAGCTCAGCCTCAAACTCACATCACAGCAATCCTCCTGCCTCTGCCTTTTGAGTGCTGGGATTACAGGTGTGAGCCACCACGCCCGGCACAGTGGTATGTGGTTCTGATTGGTGCTGGGCGTGAGTCTCCACACTCAGTATTGTATGTGGTTACCAGGGATTGAACCCGGGCCCTCGCACTTGCAAGACAGGTGCTGGAACCACTGAGCTAACTCCCTGGCCCCAACAGGGACAATTTAACTTGTTCTTTCTCAATTTAGATGGATTTATTCTTTCACTTGCCTAATTTCTTTGATGTAAACTTAACTAGTGCTTTGTTGAATAGAAGTGTAGAGAATGGACACCCTTTTCTTATGTTTGAATTTACAGGAAAAGCTTTTAACTTTTCACAGGATGTTAGCTGTGGCTTTGGCATAATATAGCCTTTATTGTGCGGAGATGTATTTCTTCTATAACAGTTTATAAAGAACTTTTGGCATGAAAGGGTGTAACATCTTTTCAAGTGATTTTTCTACATCTATCCTGATGATCCCATGGCTCTTTTATGTCATTCTGTTGAAATAGTATATTGCATTTACAGACACAGAGCCATTCTTGTGTTCCTGGGATGATAGCACTTGATTACAGTGAATGATCGTAATGTATTATTGAATTTAGCTGGGAAGAACTTTGCTGAGAAATTTACAGCGATGTTTTTTAGGAATACTGGCTAATAATTATCTCTTTCCTATAGTGCCCTTGTCTGCCGGTAGTATGAGGGTGATGCTGGCCTTATAAAATGAGTTGAGAAATATTTACATTTCTTCACTAATTTGGAGGAAGCTTGAGAAGAACTGATATTAATTCCTTAAGTGCTTGGTAGCACTCAACAAAGCATGAATTTTCTGTAGTGGAAGAGTTTTATTACTGATTCAAGCTAATAAGTGATTGATATATTCATATTTTTTATTTCCTCATGGTTTAGTCCTGACAGATTATGTGTGCTAGGGACTTACTCATTTCTTCTAGGTCATCCAGTTTGTTGGTGTGTAATTTTTTTTTTTTAATAGGTTTTTTGAGACAGGGTCTTGCTTTGTGGTTCAGGCTGGCCCTGAGCTCAGCCTCCAACTCACATCACAGCAATCCTCCTGCCTCTGCCTCCCAAGTGCTGGTATTACAGGCGTGAGCCACCACGCCTGGCACTGTGGTATGTAGTACTGGTTGCTGCTGGGTGAGTCTCCATGCCCTGTATGGTATGCGGTTACTGAGGGTTGAACCTGTGTCCTTGCACTTGCAAGACAGGAGCCAGAACCACTGAGCTAACTCCCTGGCCCGGTTTGTAATTGTTTACAGAGGTCTCATGAACCTTTATATTTCTGCAGCATCACTTGTAATCTTTCTGCTTTCATTTCTGAGGGAGAGTCTCTTCTCTGTTTTTCCTTATCCTTACTAAAATTTTGTCCATCCTTTTTTTTTTTTTTAAACCTCAGCACTTAATTTCTTTTGGTTTTTCTTTCTTTTCATGTATTCTACACCTATCTTTATTTTCATGTATTCTTCCTTTTAGTATTTTGTAGCTTCTTGCTGTTTTCTTTCAATCTTGCTGTCTTTCTTTATAGTAGGTGATTTTCTATATTGATAATGTGGAATTTTCATTGTTTTTTGTGGAAGTACTACAGGTTTTTCTTTGTATTTTTAAGGTTTACATAAAATTTTACATAGTTATAATAATCTGCTTTTGACTAATAACAACTATCTTCACATTAAAAACTCAATACTTTATTTCACTTCTACATTTATATCATTTTATAGGATGCATTTGCCAAGAATTATTGTAGCTATCATATTTTTAATAACTTGATTGTTTAACTTCATAAGGGAATAAATGATTTATATCCCATCATTTAGTATTGTTTTTTAAAAATTTGACTGTGTGCCGCTTTTTTTCTAGTAAGTTTAATAATTTCATCTGGTTTTGTGTTACTGATTGCTAGCTAAACCTTTTGATTTCATGAGCTGTCTTTAGAATGGCTTATAAGATGGACCTGACAGTGATAAAATATATCTGGGAATCTCTATCTCTCATTCAGTTCTAAAGAGTAGCACTGCAGGATACAGTACTTTTGGCAGGTTTTTCTTTTTTGTCCTTTAGCACTTTGAGTTTATTACTTCTTTCTTTTCTGGACTGTAAAATTTCTTCTGAGAGGTCTACTGCTAGCCTTAGTGAAACACTCATGTGTGTATAGTTTGTCCTTTGTTTTTGCAGGTTACACATCTGTGGATTCAAACAACAAAATTTCAAAATGATGTCTTTACTGAACATATACGGACATTTCTCTCACTATCATTCCATTTCTTAAATGTAGCATGGCAATGATTTCCATAGCACTTACATCATACTAGTACTACAAAATAGAGATGACTTGAAATATATGAGAAGATGTACATAATGTTTGTGCAAAGACTGTCTCATTTTATATGAAAGACTGGAGTGCCCATAGGTCTTGGTATCTGTGAATCTTCCTGGGACCAGTACTTCAGTTTGTGATTTGTGCCTTGATACTTCCCAGAGCCTCATGAAGTCATGAGTGGGGCTTTTGGAGGGGGGTGCAGCTGGAGTGTGTGATGCTAGGACAGAGGATGTAACGCTCAGACTCTGTGTGAGCTATTGGTAATGATGGTGTGTGTGTGGCCCATTCCAATGGCAGTAGCCTGTGAAAAATGAGATGGAAAAGGCTGCTCTAGTCATTACTTGTTGCTTGCTGTTTGCTCCTTTGCCGATTTAATGCCTTCCTGGTTCTTATCCACCTGGAGCTGGTTCTCCTCTGTGATGTCTCTCTGCCATGCTGCCCTACATTGGAGCCAACTGACTATGGACAGAAACCTCTACAAACTGCAATTAAAAAAACTACTTCCTCCTTTAACTTCGAGTCCCAGGTATTTTGTCCCAGCAGCAACAACAAAAAACTAATGAAGACATCAAGATATGACTGATTTGTTTGTTTTTCTTTTCTACTTTAAAGATCTCATTGTACTTGATTTTTGAATTCTTGGTTTCATAAAATTCTTTCTTTGTAATTTTTGGACTTCTCTGAGCTTCCTTTAAGCTACTGTTTTTGTAGTACTTTTAACTTTTTACCAGGAATGTATGTCTACTTTTTTGAGTATGTGTCACTGGGAGATTATTGTCTTCTTTTGGTGGTTTTATAGTTTGCTTTTCTATGTTTATTATTGCTTTATATTGATGGTCATCCATTTGGAGTAGCAGAGGCTTATTAGTCCAGTCTTTTCAGATTGGCTTTATCTGAAAAAGGCTTTCATTTGTGAATCTGTTCAGAGACGCTGGGTGGATAAGTTGGCATAGGCAGGATTGCTGCTGGGGTGTTTAGGCAATCTGGGCTTGTGGTTGGGCACACAATGGAGGTCCTGGATCCTAGGTTCACTGGAATTGACAAACTGATTGAATCCATAGTCGTCGGTCCATAACCTGTATCTCTCATTTGAAGCATGGGTCCAGAGGGGCTGAACTGGTGCTGAAGTCAGCTCTGAACCTGCACTGAAAGCAGACAGCCAGGTCCTGGGATGGTCCAGCTACCTAGTCCAGTAGACAGGTCTGGAGCTGAGTCCATGAGGTAGGCTTGGGTCTTGGTTTTGCAATGATGAGTGTGTTAGTGCTTTGGTTTGCAGTGATTGGTCTAGCATCGAGGCATTCTGGGATAGGCCTGAGCTTTAGGTCTGTTGATACATGGGATTTTAGGGCTATCCTGAAGGATGGGGTTGCAAGGTCCTGCTTGGCACTGAATAAGCCTGTATCCTATTTCCACAGGTGCTACCCTAGTGCTTGAGGTCAGTGCTACCAACTAGGCACTGGGCCAAGCCTAAAGCCTGAGGCTTTGTTGGTTGATCTGGTTCTAGTCTGCTCTGCAACCTTGGACCCGTCTGGAACCTGCATCTACTGAGGCCAACGTGGAGGCTGGAGTCATGGTGCTGGCCTGAAGATAAGGGGTCCCAGGGCTGATATGAGATAGAGAACTTGGAAGACTTAGAACTGTGGAGTAGTCCTGTTGGGATCTGTCAAGAGCCTGGGGCATTGTCGCCTCCCTCGAGGGCATGTCTGGAGCCTAGAGCTGTGAGGGTAGTTGTGGTATTAGACTGGAGATCTATTCTGCTCAGCATCCCCAGAACCTTGAGACACAGCATCTCACCTGTAGTGGGGGTGGACTAAGAGGCTCCATCTGTGAGCATGGCCTAGAGCTGGCTTGGCATTGGGTCAGCTCAGAAGCTCAATCTGAGGATATTGGTCTAGAGTCTGGGCTAAACCTTGCCTGGCACTGGGTTTGATGGGAGTGTGGACAATGTTGGGGTCCCAGGCAAAGTCTAGGTCTCATTTTTTTCTCCTTTCCCCAAGCAGAGGTTTTCTCTGTCCACACAAGGCTGCCTCAATTGGGAGAGGGGTAATAGAGTAACATAAAAAGGGCCTTTCTTCCTTCCTCAAAATATCTTATTCCTGTGCAGCACCCAGACCCTGTAATTTATCACTTTTTCATGGATAATTCTACAAGGAAATGAAGCTGGAAATCCTAGTTCATCCAGTGCTGAAGTCTCCCCTCACAATTTTTCTTAATATTGCTAATGGCTCTTTCTAACTTTGTAACTGGTTTTGCTTTTTAATAAATCTTCTCTGTATGCTAAGATGTACACTAATGGAGAATGATAGTGTGTGGCAGATGCTTTGTGTAGGGAGATGAGAAGGTAAGAGAAATTTTATGCATCCACTACATATTAATTTTATAGCTGCTCTGTGTAAAGCATATAATAAGCGCATATTTACCAAGGACATTAACGTTTTAGAATGATCTAGATATTGTATGAGGTTGACTGGAATGTCCTTTCTTTGAACCACGTATGAAAAGAGTTCCTGGGAGATATGAGTCTACTGCTTGAGTTTGAGAAAAGTGGTCTTGATTTAATAGAAATAAATTGGAAAGGGTATTTCTGGAGAAAGATGGTAAAACAGCAAAATAGTTTGGGAAGGGCTAACTCAGGATTAAAGTTATGGTATAGACTCTTTAGCAACGCGAATTTTCCTACTATTGTATTTGATGCCTTGAGAAATGGGAAGAGTCAGAGGATCATACTGGGGAGGGGTTGCTACTGGACAGCTTTAAAGGCAAAGGCTAGGAAGTCAAGTAGACAGCATCAAATAATTGAGAGGTTGATTTTATTTTATATTGAGACAGGGTCTCGCTTTGTAGTTCAGGCTGGCCCTGAGCTCAACCTCCAACTCACATCACAGCAATCCTCCTGCCTTTGTTTCCCTAGTGCTAGGATTACCACGCCTGGCACTGTGGTATGTGGTGCTGATTGCTGCTGGGCCTGAGTCTCCACACACAGTATGATATGTGGTTACTGGGGATCGAACCCGGACCCTTGTGCTTGCAAGACAGGTGCTGGAACCACTGAGCTAAATAGCCAGCCCTAGAGGTTGATTTTAAACACTTATGCTTCAACCCCTCAACAGGACTGGCAGTGTTTCCCTCTTCAATTATTTTATGAGATTGTTTAATTAGGATCACAAATATAAATACCATAATGAAAGCTGGTGGGTCTCCTTGCAGTTCTTACCACAGTGCCCGGAAGACATTGTGGGTCCACTGAGCGGGTGAGGTTCAGACGAGGAGGACCCGGGCACGCTCACTTCCCTTTGCCCTGGGTGTTTGCTGCACACACTCGTTGTTGACCACTGTTTCCTCATCCACTCGGTAATCACTACACTTTATATTTTTAAATCCTGCTCTTCATCAACCCTTAGAAACTCAGAAACTTTGCAGTATGAAACACTCCATCTAGGAAGTGGTGGACAGGATAGTAAAGTCTTCAGAAAGAAAAACAAATGATGCACAGGAGCTCGATGCAATGACACAGAATGAGAAAGAGAAATGACATTTTCCCTGATCCTGCTTCTTTAATTGTTTTGACACGTGAGAATCAGAAGGTCATACAGGCAGGCACATTTCAGTCCCTGGAGGATTCTGTGTGGCTGCTCAAGGTCTTTTCGGCACCTCTGTACTGCAAAATAGCACCCAGCCAGGAAGCATTCTGTCTGAAATGGACAAAGGTGATGTTGACCTTTTTCACCAAAGCAAGAGTCACAGGGTTAAAGGCTTTGACCATGTAGCAGTGAACCATAAAATCATCTCTAAAACCCAACCTATTATTTATAACTGAGGCCAGAGACCCATCAAAGATTGCAAAGTGATATTTGACAGTAAAGACTTTTGTGGTATTATTTGTTTGGAGTTTTAAGAGTGGACATATATATTATAAATGTTTCCTTTGTTTTATTTTTATTGCCTTCCCATACTGTTTTTTTATGGGCTTAGAAGAATACTTCAGAAAAAATACAATAAGAGTCAATAATTTTTTGAAGAGAATTCAATGGCACTGTTAAGATTT
>PVIR01035497.1:0-16409 GCA_004026965.1 Petromus typicus | reverse complement strand
TTAAGATGAAATGTCCACTCACACTCCTTTCCTCACTGAGTACTCTGATGAGTGTGAGTGCTCTTCATAGAGAGTGTACACCAGGCGTACACCTCTGAAGCCTGGCCCTGATATGGCAGTGTGAGAAGAGGTGGAAGCTTTAGGTGGTGTAGCTTGGTGAGAGTTGATTTGGTCTCAGGATTCTGTCCTCCAAAGAGAGTGAGGTAGTTCTCATGGGTCCCTGTTCATGCTCCTGAGAGAAAAGTGTTTTAAAAGACCTGCTTCCTGACTGCCCAGTTTCCTGTCTTGCTCCCTGATGTCTCTCTCTCTCTCTCTCTCTCTCTCTCTCTCTCTCTCTCGTTTATTCTCTGTGATCCTTTGTGCTACTATTACAGAGACTGAATGGGTGGATATTTGTGATTTGAAACCTTTAGTCTCTAGTCCTTTCAGCTAAATAAGTCTTTTCTTTAGACAATACTAAGTTTCAAGTATTTATTTATAATAATGAAAAACTGGCTAACATAATTTGTAACCTTACCTTATGGCCTCGAAATCTCTACCATCATCCTGGTGTTTGTTTTTTCTATCTTTGACCATTTCTTGTGTATTCACAAATCTATATTCTTCAATTTTTGTTGTTGTTGTCATTGCTCTTTGTATCATTCTCAAAATGTATTTATTCTTTCTTTTATCAGTTACACTTATTTGCAGAAGTTATTTTTATTAACATCTTTTTATTGTTAGGAACCACTGCTAAATGTGAATTACGACTTACATCAGATCAATCTGTACAGTTTGTATGACCACACTGAAGTAAAATGATTATGTATATAGGCCAATAGAGAAGAAATTATTAGTGATACAAAACACAAAACATAGTAAATAGAAACAAAATGAAAACCATCATTTTTGTATGGCCTTACATTATATGTAATTTTCAATAGTATAAATGTCAAAACAAAACAAAACTAGACCTCCAAGTAAGTACGCAATAATTAAAACTGAGATTTCATTAATAACAGTAGGAAGTAACACAATCAATAGATGACATCAAAATGAGAAAGTAATAGGTATAAAATTTACCATTAAAACCACTATGATTTAGTTTCTAACATATTATTTCTTTAGAAATCCCAAAAAAGCCTAGAGATCAACTGTGAAAAAATTAAAAACTGCAGTAATAATTTGGTTTAATATGTAAACTGAGAAATCACATATTCTTAAAGCTGTATATATTTTCCAGTACTTTAAATAATTAATATCATTGTAATCTATATTTGAAAAGATTGTCTTGGACATTAAATTCACAAAAATTATCTATGTTAATTTTTTACTCAATTTTATTTCAGTGTTACTGACAGTTTCTTTGTTAAGTTAAATATTTCTTCAACAACAAATTGTACGTTCTCTCACATGAAATTAAATAAAATTTGTTTTGTGTTTTAACTATATATACTTTTATAAAAACATTATTTTTACTATGAACATTTTCTCATAATGTTCAAAATGTGTTCAAAAACATTTTATAAACTCTATTTAGCATTAATATTACACAGATATATAGGCTCTATGACTAGTTTGAACATATAATCCTTTTTGTTGAGTAATATATAAAGAATATTATAAACAGAAACAACTGCTGGTGCTTCTGTGACATTAGATAAGTTGCTTAAACTTCTTCAGGTTGAGGTTCATTTCTACATGACAACAAAGTAAATTCAAATAATGCCTGGGATCTATTTCCCTGTAAGGCCCTATTTAAAATACACACACACACACACACACATACACACACACACAATCAATCAATATATCAAGATATATATCACCTTCAAAAATCTGATCTAGTCTTTTTCCATGTTCTTTTGTGTTTTCTGTTTACAGTATGTTTTCCGTTTCATCTGCACAAAATATAAAAATTACTATTGATTATACACACAAAAGAACGCTTTGTGGTGTGTGGAATGTGTGTGTGTGTGTGTATGTGTGTGTGTGTGTGTGTGTGTGTGTGTGTGTTGGGAGGTGGAGAGAGAGACAGAGAGAGAGAGTCAGAGAGACAGACAGAGTTGAAGAGAGAGAGCAGAGGAGAGAATTCTAATTCATCAGTTCTCCTTGGCAGTCTTTCTGCAGTGCAGGCCATGAAAACTAGGCTAATTTTGCTGTAATCCATGCTTCTGTTCCCAGGAAAGCTAAAGTGAATGTGAAGTCACTTCACAACAATTTAGCCATGACAATACATGTGAAGAGACCCTGTGGAAAACTATAGCCAAATCTCACACAAGATGGGCATTTTGACTAAAGCTACGCTGTTGTGCTGCCTCACTTCCAGTCAGTTCAACATATAAAGATCGCTGAAGCTTTTGGCGGGCTTCCTTGCTGATACCTGCTGGGCATGATGATCAGCATCCAGAGTTATGCTCCTTCTCTCCCCTGCATTCTCACAGAATCAAAGTAATAAGCTATGTTGGACCTACTTTGTAGGAAACTTTCTGCTACAGGCTGATTAAGTGGTAAATTTTGTTATCTGTTGTATTTTCTTATTTATCTTTCTGAAGATATGTTAGGGCAGTGACTGGTAATACATATTATTGCAATGTGTAGGTATTAGTAATTAAAACTAATGACTTTATTCAAAATTATTTTTCATATTATGACATTTGCTAAAATATTTGAACTTATTTGTGTATTGTACAATTTGTTTCAAGAATTAAACATAAAGGTTATTAGTTTTCTCTAGTAATTATTCAAATATTATTTTGTTTCATTTTAGGTAGTGTTTTTTTTTTTATAAAATGTATTAAATGGAACCTAAAACTATATGTAAATATACTCAAGTAGTAAATTTTTATGGAACATTTTTCTCTTTGAGATACCACTGTCCATAAAAATATTTCAAGTAAAAGATTTAGTCAAGAAGGTAGGAAATGACAAATCAAATTGGGGGAGTAAGTGTGACTAAATCTCGAGACATGTGCCCCAAACAATGCTCAGGACTCCATAGGTAAATTTCCTGCAAGAACCGACTATGTGTGCAGTGAAAAAAAGAACAAGACACCATTAGACAATAGCAATGCCTGCATCATTGCAGTAGCCTACTTACCCTGTATACACAGAATATACATTGGTTTTGCATATTTAATTTTAACTTTCACTTTTCCTCTCTTCTATTTGTCCCGAACTCACCCTGAAGAGCTGATTTCTCCCTTAATCATCACTTCTAATTTTCCCTACCTCAAATTAATGTAAGACTTGGCCATCACTTTTGCTAGTTTCATTTATTTCATTGTTTGAGTCAGGAAGAACCTGGGAACCATCTCTAAAAGGACACTCCCAGCACCTCAAAGTCTACTAAGAGTATGGCTTGAAAATTTTACTTTGTAATGGATAATTCATCTTCATTATTACTACCTGAGTAATATTGGTTTATAGGCACTATCTCTTTCAATGTCAATTAAATTGTTCTTAGAAATAACTAAATTTGTACAAGGAAAAACAGAGATGCTTAAACAACAATAATTGGAATGATTTCTTGCAGCACAGTGATAGATTTATTGAAAACAGCACAGCTCATTAGATATCTAATAAAGTTGTAGTGCTATAGAGTGTGACTGAAAGGCTTCACTTTCCATTTCAGTTTTCATATAAAACTTTGTCTTCATGATCTCCTCTTAGGATGACATGCCATGGCCTATTGTACTGGGGTTTCTTCCCTCAGTTTCAAATATCCTTGCCAAAAGTTAGAATTATTTTGTCTATTTGAACCTCATCACTCCCCCTTTTATTACAAACAGCTAAGTAGATGGAAGCTAATATGTAGTCAGGGAGTAAGTGGGCACTCAAAGAAATCAGCACATACAGAAAACATACAGACATCAGAATTATGGCTGGACACAGTGACCAGAATTATGGCTGGACACATGGTACTAATTACAATATTATTTCAAGTTATTATTTATACCTACAGAAGGCATGAAGACACTGAGAGCTTAGTGAGTTCTCAAGGGTGTGTGGTTTTTCTGCTGTCCTCTGTTTACTCATAAAGACATGCCTTCTGTAGGTATAAATAATAACTCGAAATAATATTGTAATTAGTGCCATGTGGCCCAGTAAATACAGATAGGCATGAAATGCCCACGTGGGAGGCTAGAGTATCTGGATCTATCACTTCCCCCAAATGCCTTGGTTTTCCCATTTACCCTTGATAAAGGGATTTATTTCCCTATTGGATCAGTATTAGCCAAGTGACTATAATTGTAATCCTATAGCTAACTCTAGTTTACCCTTGTTTTGGGCTTTGCTGTATAAATTACTCCTGACAAACGACTTCAATGACCACACATTTAGGATCCCTCCTGCAAATCCAGGAGCTGTTCTTCTTCTTATTTCAACAAGATTTCCTTAACTTCTATCTGGTTTGCAATTTCATTCCTCCATGTTGTGAGGTAACAAATGTGGCTCACTAGACCCCTGAAAGGTAGGCAGTTATGTTTTCCTCTATCAATTTGACAAGTGTTCCTCTGCCAAAATGTAAATTAACTGTCATCATAAGAATGAAGTACCTCTCAGCAAGTTAAAGTAAGCAATATTTCAGTAATTAATGCAAGCTAGAAGTGTGGTTCACTGAAGAATGCCTGAATTTTTAAACCTCTTCAGCAATACCAGAAGTATAATAATTACATAAATCTTGAAATACTTGAAATTATCCAAAATTTGGAAAAATAGTTATGTCCATAATTGTGGTTTGATATGATACAAATTTCAGAAGGGAGGGACATTCTTTATCTCACTGGATGTAGTTAATATGAAATTTACAGGGTGGTCTGTTGTTTCTTTTGGTGCTAACTTATGCTTTGAAAATAGAATAAGGTATTATAATATTTGAAAAAGAATGGATGGTCAAACAGGAATACAAAACATTTAAATTTGAAACACAATTTAACACATTAACAATTAAAATGAATCAAGTGATTTTAACCGTTATAACCATTATTATCCAACTGCCATATTTGTGAATGTCTTTGGAATTACATCGATTTTATTTAATATATGAGGAAAGATCAAAGTGAACCTAAATACATAAATCCTACTTTCATTTCTAGTGAGTAGCATAAGTCATTTGCAATGGAGTTACAAAGCTTTCACAGAAGTGCAGAAGTGTACTAGCTCATTGAATTATCTTAGATAAGTGCAATAGCCACTTATTTGATGTAACATTTGTGTTCTTTAGAATCATTTTTCTGTATAAAATCACACAATAAAATCAGAGGGTTTGTGAAAAACATGGGTTTAGCTATAAAAGCTAAAAAACTTTGCAAGAGACATAAAAAATATAGGGATCTACTAAAAGCAACAAAAATTTAATTTGTATGTGCTTACATATATAGGGGTGTTATTTTAGGCAGAGTCTCATTATAGTTCAGGTCAGTTTTGAATCTATTACATAGCCCAGCCTGGTCTAAAACTTTAAGTGATTCTCTTGCCTCCGCTGGGATAACATATGTGTATTACTACATTTGGCTAATAGCTGCAGGTTTGTACATTTAAAAATGGCGGAGAAACTTACAAATACTACAGTAACCATGCTAGAGAACCTTGGAAGTTTTCTTGGACATTGAATATAAGTAGTAGGTAGAAGGGCTCTTTGAAATATTGTGGGAAGTTGTTTATTAGTCATTGTCCCATTGCTGAGGCAGAAAAACCACACACACATACACATACACACAAAACCAATCCCACAAATAAAGGAGAGGTTATTTTAGCCTTATGGTTTTAGAAGATTTGATCCATAGCAGACTGAGCACAAAACAAAATGATGAAAGAATGTGGGACAGAAAACTCAGCCTATAGAAACTAGGGAACAGAGGGAGGCAAAGGAAGAATCAGGCACATGAGCATACTCTTCCAGCCTTCAGCCTTCAGCGATCGATCTCTTATGACCATGTCCCACCTCCTAATTACACATCCAGCTCTGAGTTTATTAAGGATTAATTTACCAAATGAGTTTATAGTCTTCAATCATCTTACAAAGGCTCTACTTCTGAACTCATGGGACTCTGGAGGACATTTCAGTCCATACAACTCTGTCTGCAAATGTGTGGCTTTTAGTACATGAAGCTTTTAATTCAGAAAGCTCAGTGAGGTCTCAAGGGTGCATGGTTTCTCTGCTGTCCTCTGTTTACTCAGTGACAGTTTTCTGAATTCATGTAGTGTTCCACAGAGAGGATACAACCCACAAGGTAACACAGAATTACTGTTTTGTTTCAGTCATCTCCTAATGTCAGTCACCTTAAGAAAAATCTACAATTAAAAAGATAACGGTCTAGTGGAACGTGGTCTTTGTGTATCAGTACACACTAAATAGGTGCCTGCATCATTATTCACAGCTTGAAGTCTAAGTCAGTTTTACCAAAACATATTGTCCATCTCACCATACTGGAATCATTAATTTAATTTTCTTTCAATTCTGTTTTTCTGTAATTTAAATTTCTTTTCATCAGCAGAGGATCTAACTCCTTCAAGTTTTAATGCTGAGATAATCTCTCTATATATGTATCAACAACAGTCTAATTTAATGTTATTTAGCACTAAATTTTCAAAATAACTTTGCCCTATAAAATTCTGAGCATCAAGTATAAAAGGCAATGGGGCAAATTCATTTCATCTTGTATTCTCATTTCATTCTTCCTGTCAGCCTCATTATGTACCTCATATGTATCTTACTATATAACCAATGGTATACTGTATTATCATGTAATTTATCATTCTAGGATGATCATAAGCTTATATATTTTTGAATAATACCAAAAATGCCTTTTCATTTTATATTCCATTTTTTCTTTTTACTCTGTTAGCTCATAAGTACTTAAAAGAAAAAATGAATAAATGAAAGAGAAAAAATATGAGATGATATTCAACATTTTTGCTGTACTAGTATTGAACAGAAGCTCTTAGAACTAAAATGTATTCCTAGCCATTCTAATTTTTTTATACTTTGTGTTAAGGTCCCACTAAGTCATTTAGTTGCCTAGACTGGTCTCTAACATGCAATTTTTCTGCCTCAGTGTCCCAGGTTGTTGGAGTTGTAGCATGTGGTACCACATTCAGCTGATATTGGTTATATTTAAATTCAAAATCTCTAAAAGCAGAAAATTGCACTGTAAATATTCTTTCTACAAATTTTAGACTAATTTTATCTAGGATTTCTCAAAGGTATATGAATTATATAAGATAAAATTATCAAGAAAGGTACAGTGTGCATATCATGTATTTGGTTCATACAGGTGCCAAGTCTAAAGGCTTTTGATCTGAGGCTGAGTTCTCAGCTTTTGTTTATTTTTTAAATAGGAGATCTGATAATTAACAAATATTACCTAATTTTAGCAAGTGAAAATGTGTTATCTCTATTTTTCAATATTTCTCTATTGTGAGTCATCTATTTTTATTTAATTCTTTACACTGTTATTCTGAGAGAATATGTATACTTTAAATCTATATTCAATACTATACATTAAGCAAGCCAAAGTTGTTAAAGTGAAGGTAATTCTCTTCAACTCAACTAATTTTCTTCTTAATAATGTGTTTTATTATATTCTGCTAAGAAGCTGTGCAAGCAGATATCTTTAACTCTTTTTTGTAGGATTTATTGAAACTGTTTTAACAAGTCAACCTCACATTTCAGCGTAATCACAGGAGTTCTATGGCATACATTCTTACCTGTATTCCTCTACTTTCCATGAAATTGAAAATTACAAGCAAATCTCTTTCCCTAAACCATTACCTGTTGTCTCCACTGCTCATGTTTTTGTCTCATTAGCTGCTTTCTCACAGTATTCAACACAAAAATATTCCACATGCTCTAATATGACAATTTCCATATAGTTTTAACAGAAAATATATAGAGAAAATATTTTATAAATTATGCTAGGACTCATTTACATCTTCATTTTCTCATACCAGAGAAAAGATGCGATATGTATCTATCTGTGACCTATTTATTTCACTTATGAGGATATCCTCATAATTTGTATAATATAAAACTTGTTCCTGTTTAATTAGAATGTATAAATTTTATTAAATAATTTATTTGAAGTTAGACTTATAAAAGAGAAATTACAGTGTAGCTATTTCCAAGTAAATGTTCCTCTAACAATCTCAATTATAGTCTAAGAAGTGGGAGAACTAGGAATTGCTTCTATTTGAAATATAAAAAGTAGAGTATTAGCTAATCAGAAATATAGAAACAGTAAAAAAGAGAAACATTGGTTGCAGATTGAAGAGTATGTATATCTTTCAATGGTGAATGATGTCATAACAATGCAATTAAATTCACAATTGGTAATGTTCAATAGGGATCTTTAAAATGAATATAGTCAATTAATGTTGCAGAAAGAAGAATGTATACTACTATGTGAAGTTTCCAAGGAAATAGGAGAAACTTAGTCTTTACACTGAAGAAATGGAAGATCACCAAATATATTCCAATTGGTAGGGCAAATAGACACACTTAAAAATATCACGGGATCAAAAATGTTAAGTACGATACAATGCAAGGATAATAATTAATATGCTGTCTATCAGAAGGCCATAATTGGCCTATCTATAATAAAGACCTGTAGAATGCTGTAGCATTATGAGAATACTGTGGGGTACTAATGTAATTAAATTACAGAACATTTGCCTAAGAGGCAGAGGCACAATTATTCATACTCTCGTCTGCTTAACAGACAACATTCTGTCTGAGAACAGAGAATATGGTTTGAAGAAATTGTTGAAGGTATCACAGTGTAAGTGTGTATTTCAAATACATTAACAGAAAGTGGTCTTAGGCAAGGTAGACCCAAGCCAAATTGACAAAGTTGGTGAAGAGACGCATGGAATGAACATAGTGGAGATTATTTTAAAACAAGTGTGGCCTTCAGGGCTTATTGAAACTGAGAGGCTAAAAAAAGGAAGGAGAAATAGACCAATTAGCTTCAGATCTTATTTTTATTTATTCTTGTTGTATTTCCTTCATTCGGCTTTCTAAGGGTTGGCGTTTCATCAGTTCAAGGTTTTGTCTGTTGAATAGTACTTATGGGTCACTTTTTCTTTCAAGAAGAAAGAGTGTCTATATTAAGTACTCTTGTTAGGCAAAATAAGACGATAATTCAGAATCCTTTATAAGATTTAGTAACAAATGGTCCGTGCAGCCTTAAAAATGCTGTTTTATAGAAATAAAATATGCAAAAGCCTGGCTAAAATGAACAGAACAGTAGAATGAGAGGAAATGAGGACTTAGATGCTGAATACAGAGCTTTAAGGAATTCCTAACAGATCATAGCCTGCCATGATCACACTCAACATTGAGAATTTGTACCGGTATACAACATGACTTAATTCACATTTTCCTTGTGCTGATAAAATTAATTTAGCAACAAAAAAGAGTATAGTCTATGGGAGAAAGACAATATTCAATGTGGACCTCATGAGTTTTTATTTTTATAATTAGACGAATGATGATGTGATTTAACAAGGTAGGGAAGTTACATTACTGGACCATTTTGAGCACATTTTGAGCAATGTTCTGCAGTGTATGCTTTTCTCAAAGAGAATCAGAAGCAAATGGAAAGCAGATATTTGTGGGTGTTTTGGTAGGAAAATTACCATAAAAATTCATATTATAATTAAAATAATATTAATGTAGCTCTTGAATATGTCAGGCCCTATGGATTTCTACATGCATTCATTTTACTATAAGAATAAAGCCATGTGGTAGATGCTATTATTTTACTCCTTTACATAGATTAGTAAAATGTGAATGACTGAATAAACTATCTTAAATTCACATATATAGTAAACTTCAGAGTCCAAATGTAAATTCATTTAGATTTGCTGAAAAATACAGTATTTTTATTTGCTTTTCTTTTATTATTTTTAAAATTTTTATTGTTTATGGGGAAGCGGGGACACTTGGTTTCAAATCATGGGTACTCTGAGACTGAGCTAGGCTCTCAGGTTTTTTTTATTCTAAGTTTCCTATGCTGGTCTTTAATAACCTTCTTGTATTCACCTCCCTGGGAACTAAAAGTATGGTCACTCCACCTGGTGTATAATACTTTTTCATTACAGTAGGAAATTTAAAAACAAAATAAAAAATCCCACCAAGATGATGAAGAGAAAAAAAAAACTAATGAAGTAGAGAAGAAATAGAATATTTATTTAGAAAAGTGGTACCCGAAGAGGCTGGAATACTATGATAATATCAAAGCATTATTCCAGCCATTCAAGGGGCTGATCTTGATTTTTTTTAAAAAAAGATATTCATTTTTCTTCAGGCTCAATTTACTTACATCTTAAAAAAAAATCTGTCCTCACTTTCATTCTGATTCTGTTTATTTTGAGGAGGAAAAAAGGCCATTCATCATGAATTGTTATGTGACTCTTCTCCTTGGGTAACATATTACAGCCAAGAAGATAAAATAAAAGGTTCGAAGTTTTACCCGTCTTGTGATGGTAAAACCTTGGATTCTATGAGTCATTCTGTCATTTTATCTTGATCCATGGTCTTACATTTTACTCATTCTGCGTCAGATCAAAGAGAAACATTGTTCAGAGGATTTTCTTCTCCTTTCTATATTCTAGTGCTAATGAAGAAAGGAGAGTACTGGTCAAAATAGATGCAGACTGATTTTTTGAATGTTCTGTATATAATTTACTTGCCTTCATCTTTTCAGTGCTATTCCTATAACATCTTTATTTTTCTGTTTCCTTTTTTTTTTGCAGAAACAATATTCATTGATAGATTTTGCTTTATTCACTTATTTACTTGAAGCAGAGAGCAAGATGTGTTTAATCATAGTACTAGAATCCCTTGTCTCCTTTTAAAAAATAAAAATCTCTAGTGCTTTTAGAGACACAAAACTTCATGCCACTGCTCATATTTTCATACCATCAAATTAACACAGACAGTTACTGTTGGAATTCTTGTGGCTGAGAATCATAAATTCATTTTAATACAGAGTATAGTTCCATAGTATTTCTTTTGAAAAATTGAACTGCTTTTATTCATCATTTATTTTGTGTGTGCATATGTGTCCTCAGAGATTGTTGGTATTGTTATTTTGAAGATGTACTTATTCATACTCAAATGGATCTACCTTGAGGACATCCTCATAAGGGAAATAAACAGGTCACAGATGTGTAAATATCATATCTTTTCTCTGATATGAGAATACGAAATTGTGAATGAATTGTAGTATGTATAGTTGACATTACAAAGTAGAAAACATTTAAAAGGAAAGAGTGTAAGGGTAAATAATGAGGAGAAAATGAATGTGGTAATAATAAAGAAAAAAGAAAACAAAGATTGTGTATATAAGGGGCCGGACGATGCAGGGCGGGGAGAAAAAGGAAAAAATGAGAATCAAGTCATGTCATATTCTGACACAAACTCTCAATGTTGAATGTGATTATCATGTGTATTCATAATGTACCAATAAAGATATATATATATATATATATATATTTTAGACAGGGTCTCACTTTGTGGTTCAGGCTGGCCCTCAGCTCAGCCTCAAACTCACATCACAGCAATCCTCCTGCCTCTGCCTCCCAAGTGCTGGGATTACAGGCGTGAGCCACCATGCCTGGCACTGTGGTATGTGGTACTGGTTGCTGCTTGGCATGAGTCTCCACGCCCAGTATGGTATGTGGTTACGGGGGATCGAACCTGTCCCTTACACTTGCAAGACAGGAGCCAGAACCACTGAGCTAACTCCTCAGCATATATATATATATATATATATATATATATATATATATATATATATAATATGAATTGTATTTCTGGGAATAGAAGAGACAAATCATGAATACATGAAGTTCAAAATTCTCAGAAAAATATGCCATTTAAAAAATTCATCATGAAAATATGAAAGTGAAAAGAAAAATTTAGAAGCTATTACACATGAGTTTAATATCTGAATACAATATATGTAAAATAAATATATTTCATTATATATATATATAAATGTAAAAAGTGCTCAGAAATAATTTAGAGAGTAATTCAACAAGAAGGTATAATCTCAAACATTTATGCACTCAACAGTATGAATTCAAAATACATCAAGTGCAAATTTATAGGACAGGAAGAAAAATACACAAGTCTACAATTACACAAAAGATATTTAAATTTTCAACATTCTTCTTTCAGTAGTTGATACAAGAAGTAGACACACATTATTAAAACAGAATAATTGAACACTATCAATCAACTTCACATACGTTTTATTTGTAAGTTTCATCACACAAATCAGAGTACATAAACTTTTCTCATACATGGAAGGGTTTCCAAGGTAGGTCCTACTTTGGGTAGGAACATATAGACCACTTATGAATGCTAATTTACCTCACCAAATCTAGAACAAACTAAAGTAAAATTATTTATTGTCTTCATAGAAAAAGAGTGATTTGTTAAGATACAATATCTTCAACCCCAGCCATTTATTTAACAGTATAGTTTATTTAATAGTATGGAAGCATGAGTTTCTGGTCTATGTGACAGTAATGGTAATGTTGTCATACTTGTCTATCAGATCGACACAAAAATTAAGTGAAACTACTTTATTAAAATTCTTGTGATATAAATATAATATTTCTTCTAGACTGATATAAAAACATGTCTATCTTGAGATGCCAGGCATGGAAAACTTTCTTTAAAGAGAGTATTATTGTTACCCTTTCATCAGTCATGCATTATGTAATTTCCAGTCATACATTATTGGCTATAGTTTTCACCTGAGTCCTAAACCATCTTTCATGGAAAATTCTGGAAAAATTAAGATCATGAGTTGCTTTGATTAAAAAAATAAGTCTTTCAACCAATATTCTATTAATAGAAAGTTATTTATTTGAAATTTACTATGAAAATACTGCTATTAAAATCGTTAATGTTCATTAATTTAATGTAACCTTTTTTAGTAAGTCAGCACTGATTTTCCTCTATTAAAATGTGATACTACCTATATATACACATATTTTATTTGCCTCAAAAAACTATTTATATATACACATATAGATACTTACATATGTATATAAAGATAAATTATTTCTCATTCATCTATAATACGTAGGCATTACATTTATTTCCAGTAAAATAATGACATATAACAGATTACAAATGAGTACATTGGGACTTATTTCAATACATGTAAAACAGTAAATTTAAAATCTTAGTAGCAGTGAGTAATACTCAACTTACTAGTTATTAGTTATTAGTTATTAGCTTATTAGTTATTAGTGGGAAATAACAGATGATTTTTTGTTTTTATAGTTATTTGTATATCTGTATAAAGAAATTTGAAATAACTGCATATTCTTTCTGCAATAAGGAAAAAATTGAACAATGAAATAGACGAAATGTGCAGTTAGTTTAATCAGGTTGCTTATTTTTTCTGGGACTAATGAATGTTTGGTTCACTTAAATTGATCAATAATTGATTTCCGACTCTTGGGAGTGCTTTTTAAATAAGTTCTATACTTTCTAAAAAATAGTTTGCTTTATTTTTAAGTGATTTTTTCCAAATTCTTTCTCACTACAGGTGCTGCCTTGTAAATATATCATTTACCCATTGAACATTTAAGTGATCAATAGACTAAATATTTCTAATTACAGAGGAAATCAAGAAATGTTGACAGGACTGCTATTTGGGAAGAGTGACAACGTTGGATACCTGTCACATTCTGACATTCAAGCTACACTTGCTAGTATCAGGAATATTCTGTATATGGCTCAAGACAGGAAAGAAATTTACACAAACTTTGTCAGATTTGTTTGTGTGGTTCTGACATCAGTTTTTTCTCATCCACTTCCAGATTCAAAGTTCAAAGGGCGAAAGGCAAAATGCATTTATTGCTACGAAGATCCTCCCCTTTCAGGATTAGTGTAGAGTATCAAGACGGGTTTCTTGTTGGACGGTATGAGATCTAGGTTCTGATTTCAGTTCTGATTTGTGTCCTTATCCATGTAGAATAATGTGATTCACTTTCTAAGAGCACTAGATTAGATTATTTTTAAGTTCTATTGCAAATTTTTTATGATTTTATTGGAAACTATATAATGTTATGTCTAATGTTTCTCTGAATTTAAAATGGAATTAGATTACTAAACTTTTAAGTCATTTTATTCTTTTTAATATGTAACTCTGATTCAATTGCAAACTCAGTTTTTATGATATAATTCTGTCATTAATCCCTAAATTTTATTAAAAACATTGTCTGAAAAAACGCTCTCTTATAAAAAATTTAGAATATTTCTGTAAATATTTTTATAGAAATTTTCCAACTTGAAGTAGTTTTATATGTTTTGATTTTGTATGTATCATTTATCAATAATTACATCTATCAATACACACAGACATACAAATACACATACACACATGCATGCAATCTTACGAAAACCTCATGCGAACCTACTACTGTGTTTGAATGAGTTCTCTCTGATGGTATAAAAACTGCATTATTTTAACAATGATCATTTTCTTGCTTCATTAATCTAACAGAAAATTTGGAAAATATATTCATACACCTGTCTGAGATTCCCTATTTGTTTAGTTTAACAAAAGCAAAATATGATAAAAATTTATGTAGAATTTTTCCCCTGTGGTACATGTTTCAATTATAATTTAAATCAAATTCCTGGAAATGCACAAAATATTTTCTTACTCCGGAGGTTGTCACTTCTCTGTGTTGCTTGTTTCCTTTGCAGTGCAGAGCACTTTGACTTGATATGACCCCATTTTTTGGTTCTTAAGTGTATTGTTTACTTTCAACTTTATTGTTTAGTTTTTTCTAATCAAAAAAACTATTTTAAGGCATATGTTTCAAGTGATAACCATGTCAAATCTTGAACTCATCTTTGAATAATGAACTATTTCCCATTTGAACAGGCATTATTTAATAACATACTGTATGGCAGAAATCACTGTCAATATTCTCCACATAGACACAATATATTCATGAACAATATATTTACTGCATCACTAATAAGCACTTTTAAATTTTGGTTATTGTGACAATAGTGAAGAGTTTACATGTACAGAATAACAAAATACTTACCCTTTAATACTTAATGAGGCAACTTGAAAATGAAATCTTAAAACTGTTCAAACATAACTCATGTAAAATGTCAAATAATTTGTGCACAAAATTTTATTATACTGTCTTTAAGTAGAGTACTTTATTTTATGCAAAAGATAACATTCATAATTTATGGAATATAAGAGTAGTGATAAAGGTTGGCTTTTTTTATTCTACTAAAATTTCACCAAAGGAAATAAAAACCAATAACCTTGCAAAAGAGCAAAAGTTTTTTTTTTTCCATTAAGCATACATTAATCAAAGCAAAGTTAAATGAAATTTAAATGCCTTTTAGGTATCATTGTTTGCTGAAACAATAAAATTACCTGATTGTGCAGTCATTAGAAGCTTAGAAAAGTTTGCTTTGAATTAATTTCACTCTGCTGGGAGATAATTACAAAAGTTTCTAACTTTTAATGTATTCTGAGTAGAAAATTTTGTTTTACATATCACATTATTTTAAATTGTACTATATTCACCAGAAACTAATAGAATATAGAGACCATATACAAGTATCAGGTCACTATTTTCTTGAGTAACAAAAGCTTAGTTTAAACATGTATATAAAATATCATTAACACACATTTGATATCAATATTTTTTATTTTAAAATATTACTTAGGTGGAGCTAATAAGTCAATTAAGAAGGCTATATGAAAAAATGAGAATTAAACTATGTCTTTTACTGGTACAATTACACAAGTACAATTTACTTGTGCAATTATGATGTGTATATGTAATCTACCAATAAAGATTTCAATTTAAAAAAAGATAATATTGAAATAAAGAAGCGGGAATTGTTTACAATTACTCAGATCCATTTTGGGAGTTTTGTCACCTATGGTATAGGCTACAGTCTCCAAAACCCATAGGAAATATACTATGTTGCTTACATTATCCTAATATCAACAATTAGAGCAAAGGGAAACCAACACAACTAGTATGATGTAAATAGAAACGATTTTTTGTCTATGCAAAACCTATGTGCATCCAAGTTACCATTAATAAATGGGAATATTACAAAATTAACACATGTGATTTATTCTTTTATTAAAGAAGAGTAAAGTAGTAAACAGTAGGTATTCCCTACTCAAGTGTTCCAACATTTTTTCTCTTGATCTCAAAAATTTTGTGCTTTCAAATTCCTGACCACATAGAGTTGGTACCTCAATAGATGGACAAGTTTTGTTCTAGGAGCATGCCTAGAAGTTCATAAATTGTGTAAGTCTGATAAAATGAATCTTATACATTTTTAACACAGATATACAATAAAGCATAAAAAATCCCAAACACACAGAAACACTATGATTTTTTTT
>PVIR01035496.1:0-16428 GCA_004026965.1 Petromus typicus | reverse complement strand
CAGTAAAACCATCAGGTCCAGGGCTTTTCTTTGTTGGCAAGTTTTGAATTACATTTTCAATTTCACAGATTGTTATTGGGGCATTTAACATTTCTACATCTTCTTTATTCAGCTTTGGGAGTTCATATGTGTCTAGAAATCTATCCATTTCTTCTACATTTTCCATTTTATTGAAGTATAAATTTTCAAAGTAGGTGTTGATTATCCTCTGGACTTCCTCTGGGTCGGTAGTAATTTCTCCGTTCTCATTCCTAATAGCATAGATATGAGCCTTTTCCTTCCTTTGTTTAATGAGGTTGGCTAAGGGTCTATCAATTTTGTTTATCCTCTCAAAGAACCAACTTTTTGATTCATTGACTTTTTGAACTGCTCTCTTGGTTTCTGTTACATTAATTTCTGCCCTGATCCTTATAATTTCTTGCCTAGTGCCGCAGTCACTGTTTCCCAAGCCGCCCACTGCTAAATTCAGTTACTGGGCGCTCTTCCGGTGTGGGCCTGGAGGCCAGTAAGCTCCAACCCCGGTGCAGATTCGGTGGCGCATTCGCCATTTCCCGAGTCACCCACGGCTAAACTCAGTCCCTGGGCACTCTTCTGGCATGGGCCTGGAAGCCAGTAAGTCGTTTGAAATGTATTTTGTCGGCAAATAGGATAGCCACTCCTGCTTTCTTTCAGTTTGCTGTCCCAAGCAGAATTGTTTTCTATCCTTTTACTTTCAGTCTATGGCTTTCGTTTAGAATTAGGTGTGCTTCCTGTATGCAGCATATTGTAAAGTATTGTTTCTTAATCATTCTGCCAGCCTGTGTCTTTCCATTGGTACACTGAGGCCAATGACATTAATGGTTATGACCCCTATGGCCTGATTTATACCTCCCATGGTGTTTTTCTGGTTTTGGCTCTTTTGTTGTTTGCTTTTCCCCTTTCCTTTCAGTTTTTTGCCCTGTCCAATGAGTTCCCTCTCCTGGGCCTCATGTGTTTGTGAACTTCATTGTTTCTTTCCAAGATATTCTTCAGCATTTTTTGGAGTGCAAGTGTTGTACTTGCGAAGAGTTTCAGTTGTTGTTTGTCATGGACGTAGGTTACTTCCCATCAATTTTGACAGATAGTGTGGCTGGGTACATCAATCTAGTTTCGAGCTTGTTTTCATCCAAGGCTTGAAACATTTTACTCCAGGCTCTCCTTGCATTGAGCGTCTATGGTTATTTTTGTGTTGAAAAGTCTGCTGTGATCCTGATGGGCTTCCATTTTATGTGTTTTTTCTTTTCCCTAGCTGTTTTCAGTATTTCGTTCTTTTGTTGGATATCTAGAATCTTAATGAATACATGCCTAGGTGTAGATATTTTATATCATGGCCTTTTGGGGTTCTGTATGCCTCATTTATCTCTATGTCCTTTTTTTTTTTTTAACTTTTCCCAGTGAAGTTTTTCACTACTATATTTGTGAATAATTTTTTTATGTCTTTTTCACTGTCTCCTGCTTCCTCAATGACTCCACTCAATCTTTTGTTATTCTTCTTCAAATCCTCTAAGAGCTGTTGGATTGATTTTTCATGGTCCCTTGCCATTTTCCATAGATTGTTCCCTTCCTGTTCATTGGCTGCTATCCTGTCCTCTAGTTCTGAGCTTTGGTCCTCTGTTTCATTCATCGTACTTCTCAAACTTTCATTCTTGTTTTTAATCACTTGGAATTCTGCTTGAAGCTGTTGAAGAGGTTACATTGCTTTTGTTATCTCAGGTTCTATTCTGCTCCTGATCTGCTCTTTAATCATATCTTTCACTGTGGACAGTATCTCTGTTTTCATCTCTGAGAGCGGTTCTGATTTTCATTTTACAAGGTTTGTTTTTGTTACCAGCTCGGAAAGTCCTGGGGATTGAGTTTCAGTTTGCTCCATTTCCCTTTTCCCTGAATTCCCCTGTGGTGATGATCTTCGTGTCTGAGTTTTTTAAATTTTTTTCTCATTTTTATTCTGCTGACCTGCACCAACAGACAGTGCACAGCCTCTGCAGCACTTGCCCTGACTCTCTCACACAGGAATGGGGGTCTTGGAGTTTCTAGTCCGGCCCCAGTGGCAGGACAGCTGCTGGCCAGTGGCTGAGGTCACTGTGTGACCTCCATGACTCTTACCCAGACTTGTCCACAGAGGAGTGAAGGACCTGTGGGATTCTGGTCTAATCCTGCTGGTTGGTGGGGGAAGTCACTGTGCAAGCTTGCAACCCCTACAGGGACCTGCTTGCTGAAAAATGGAAGTCTCACAGACTTGTGCATGAGCCTTGATGACAAAGAGGCCTTTCTTTGCCAGAGAGAGGTGCCAGGAGAACTCTGAGACTCTTACTGGGGCCAATTTGCTGAGGAATGCGACAGAATGTGTTTTGAAGAATCTCACATGATTTTCTTGGGCTTCGGACAGGGATCAGTAGGAAAATAGTTCAGTCAATTGTGACAATCTTGGGCCCTGCTTGCTAGCACAGTGGGGCTACTTGGCTCCCATCCTTCCCTACAGTGCTGTACTTTGGAACATTTCAGGTTTCCCTGAGAGACCAGAAAGTGGAACATGGAGAGCTGATGGCACAAGGTTCTTCTGTGAACATCCTTATCACTCCATAAAAGCAAAGGAGCAGAGAGAAACATTGTTCAGTGCCCTTTATTTTAATCAGCTCTGCAGAAAAAAAAAAAAGAGAGAAGTGCTGAAGACAGAATATCCAGACCTTCTGTATTTATCTAGTCTTTTGGCTTGCATGGGCTCCACTGAGCGAAGAGGTATTATCTTAGACAACATATAAAATATGTAATGTAGTTCATCTACACAAGTAACAAATTTTTTTATTTTTTATTAAAAATGTTTTTAGACAAAGAGGGCAAGCAACCCACAAGCCAAAGGCTGGCTATTCCTACCAAGGGTCAAGCTCCAGCGCAAGGACTCTGACAAACTGTTGAACTTCTCTCTGAATATCTTCAACATTCTATCATATCTACTGTTATGAGGCCCAATTCACAATATATATAAAGTTTCTTTATAAAATGTAAAACTACTATTCAGTAAGATAGCCAGTAGCCACATACAACCACTGACCTTCTGATATGTGGCTGATCTAAAATAGAATGTATTGTAATTATAAAATGCCCACTAGATCTCAAAACATTAACATCAAAAGTAGACTAAAATATCTTAGGAACAATTTTCAACTGAATGTGAAAATAATAATATCTAAAGTATATTTGGTTGAAGAAAATATATCATGAAATTAATGTCTATTTTGCTTTTGAAATGTGACAACTGAAAATGACATGGGATTTCATGTCATATTTTTAATTGGACAGCATTTCACAAGTGCATTTGGGAAGATGGGCCCCTTTCTTTGTAGAGCATTACACAGGGATTCTGAGCACCTTGTGTCATCCTTGTGGGGTAAATGAGTTGAGCTCAGGTTTACCTCTCCAGGAAACACAGTCTGGACATAGGGGGAGGCTCCTCCAGAGCTGCTCAGCTGGCCGTTCGCAGAGCCAAGGCTGATGTTCAACTCTGTTGATTTCTAGCTGGCTCCAGCTTTTTACCCGTACCATGCTGCCCCCTGCAGTCCAGTTCATTCTAGTCAGAACAGCCAAGGTGTTTTGTTCTGGAAATGTTTTAAAAGACCTGTATGATCTCCTCTACTGCCTTGAGATTCACTACATCATGCTGCCTCCTTCCCATTTTCTTCAACTCAACCTCAGAGGATTTCAGCTTCCCCTGCTGCAGTTTCAATGCCTGCCTTTTGTTCTGCAAAATAGAAATTGATAGAGGATGATGCACTCTAGTCCTTGCAATACTGTTTCAAGCTCAGTGTGGATGGGAAAATAGAAACCCCAGTTGTACAGATGTTTAAATACCATATAATTTCGCTAGTGTGAGAAACTGAAGGTATAAATGAGGTCCAGGATATATGATAGGTATCATGAAATAGGAAGACATTATTCAAAGGAAATGGTAACCGGGTGTGGCCAGAAGAAAGCAAGAAGGGAAAGGAAAAAAATTTAATTGGTAAAAATGAAAGAACTGAAACAAAGCTTATGTATATAGGGGTTGAGGGTTTAAGGGAGTGTAGGGGAATGGGAAAAAATAAGAATCAAGACATATTATATATAGATACAAATTGCCAGTAAGGAATGTGATCATAACATATTCCTAAAATGTACCAATAAACTTTATCAAAAAATAAAAATAATGGCTGAAGATTTAGCTCAAGTAGTTCTGCACCTACTTTTGATGCACAAGGGCCCAAGTTCAATCCCTGGTGTTTTAAAAATATATAAATAAAAATTTAAAAAGAAACCTCAATTGTAAAGACATCAGAGCCAGAGAGTATCACTTTTCATACAGAACAACGTATTTTCATAAGTTGAAAACCAAGAAGCCAGTGTTCACAGTCCACTTTAGCACAGACATGATGTATGATCCTGTACAAATCATGTAACTCCTTTGCTCTTATATCTCTATCTGCTTACTCGGAACATTCTTAGATAGGTATTTTATGTACTTTTTGGAAAAGTTGTGAAAAGAAAGGTCATAAAATCATTTGAGGTAGTCAAGGCTTTTCAGAGGAAACACAGTTCTTAAACGCAAAGCCCTCACATCAGCTTTCAATTATCCACACTCAGTGAAAAACAAAACCGTGCTGAGGACGGAAATCTCCAGAGAGTCTAAAATGTTCCCTTTAACTATTTGTTTCTTTCCTATTTGAGCTCACTTCTTTGCAGGAGACAAAGTGTCCAATCTGGTGGATTTATGCCTCACATTCTTTCTCTTGCCCATCAGCAGTAGCCAAATATCCCTTCTTTTCTGGCTCAGTCTCAGCTTTACATATTTCAGTTCTTTGCCCCCAGCAGCACACTCACACGGGGAAGACACGGGTTGCACCGTGACGATCGCCAGAAGGAACTGTATACCCCTCTGCCCTCTGCCCAAGGTACCAAAATAACTGGATGAAATGAGAGGAAGGAGAAGAGAAGAAACTGGTAAATCCTTGAACTAACTGCCGAGGGGTTCTGAAGTAACTGCTAAGTAGGTGCAATCTCCATCAGTGAGGTTTCCCTAGAACCAAAGTGTATCAGGAGTCCAGGGCCCAGACAGCAGGCCTGGAAAGAGCTAGGCTGATGCTGGAATGAGGCTTTGTGAACCATGGGCAAGTGTGAGAGTGGGAGAAGCCAAAGTAGGATGCAGGTCACTCACATCAAGGCCAAGTGGACAGGCTGGTCCCAGGACTTTGTGCTAGAACAGATTGTTTATCAAGGTCCCTGTACAGGACTACCCCATCGTGGTAGATCCTCTGAGCCTAGAGCACAGTGTCCTGCCAAGCCAGTTATCTTTTTATTAGCTCAAATTCACACATAAGTATTTTCTTTTTTTTTCTTCATGTATTTTCCACTTTTTTACTTTAGTTGACAGTGTAGCACAAGTTCTCAGACTGTGAGGAAACAAGAATGCAAAGTCTCTCTGCTTCCTAAAGAAATTTAAGATCTTCTTTTATTTTTACCTATGAGCAAGACAGGCAGGGGTTTGAGAAAGTTCCTGGGTGTTCTTTCTTTTATCCTCTGACAGTTTCATCGTCTAGGTCACTGTTCCATTCAATTAAGCAAGTATTTACTGCCCTGCCATGTGTGTTCAGACAGCAATAATGGACTTTGGGGAAACAAGAGAGTGTTATAGAGGACTCCTGCTTACAAAACTTTCATAACCATTCTCAATGGTTTAAGAGTTTGGGGGAGCATTAGCTGTAATAACTTTCTTGATCAGGAAAGAAACAAAATATTTAAAAGGAAAGAGGTAATAGAGGTAAATGATAAGGGGAAAATGTGATAGTAATTTTTAAAAAAGGAAACAAAGCTTATATATATAGGGGTGGGGGATTTCAGGGTGGGTGGGGAAAGGGAAAAAATGAGAATCAAGTCATGTCATATTCTGGTACAAACTCTGAATGTTGAATGTGATGATGATGTGTTTTAATAATATACTGATAAATATTTGAATTTTTTTTAAAAGGGTTCAACCTGAGGCTGCTAGACACATTTCACCAGGGGGCAGTATGCCTTAGCTTCCAGTTTGAGATGTAGAAAACTTCCATTTCAAATAAGTCTGTCTCACAATCTTTTCAAATTAGAAATTTTATTCATTATGATGGTGGAGCTATTTGACAAACAATATTAATATAGAAAAGAGAAGAAGCAAGTAGGAACCAAACCTTGCTTTGAATCGAACTCTTCACAAATGCACACCTCCCCTACCAAAAAATCCATGGATGTAGAATGCCAGAGGATATTCAGTACTCACTGGAAAGGTATTGAGTATGTAAAGGGAAGAAAAACCTACCAATAAGATTGGAGCAGTGGCCTCACATCAGCTGAACCAGTCAACGTGAAAGAACAAGTCTTTTCAGAAGTTTACATTTGAGAAAACTTCTCTGCCTCCTTTAATTTTACAATAGTCCCAAATATTGTTGGCCAAAATCTGTGGTCTGAAGGCAAGAACCTTACATTCTCAGTATAGAGCTGTAGAGTTCCAGACTGTGAGTTGCTGGAAATTCTCCTTCTTATGAGAAAGGACATACAGTCATATCTCCATGGGGTGGGGGGACCTCTTCTCTGTAGTATCAACACTGAAGTATTTCATAATCCTCCACTTGTGGGTGAAAAAGTCAAGTCTATAGGTGGTGAAAGGCAGTCAGTGCTGTTAGAAAGGGTACTGGAATGAAAATTTTTTTAAAAACCCTATCTTTCTCATTAATTCTTAACCCTCTGTCTGGTCTGTTTGATATTTTATTCTTCCTGCTTTTTAAGTTTACGATGCTATAAAAGCATGTAACATGGTTCTAAGGGGGAAAACATTACTTCTAGAAACAATGAATGAATCATACAAATTATACTCGGGCTCTATGTGCTTTTCAGGTATTGACAAGAGATTCAGCCTAATAAGCCTCTCTAACAGGACGGCGGAGCTGGTTTGAAATAACTTCCTCACTCTCAGCGAAAGAGACTATGAGAAAATGAATGTTACAACTTTGGTTTCCTTTTTTCTTTAGGAACTTGCGTTTATTGGAGAAAAGGGAGAAAAGGGGATCCCTGGTTTTCCAGGACTACGGGTATGAGCCTGGAATGTTCCTGCTTAAGTCTATCAAGTCACTTGGTTTATTTTTTTTTTTCCTGTTTAGTCCTTTACGTTATGTAACTTGATGGCCACCTAAGCCTCTCTTATTTCTCTTCACCGGCCCTCAGGCAGGTTTCCAAGACCTCTTCCTTTTCACTTGGCTCCATTCCCTTGCCTAAATGATTCTCTTCAACAAGAAATGATGTACTCCCTAATCTCAGTGGCTCCTCAGCCTATTTACCCACCTTGCACTCATGTATCCCTATCTTCTGCGCTAAAGAATAATGTGAGGGTTGTCTTACTTTCATCCAAGGGAATATGGGCAAGAGTGTGACACAGGAATGGAAGAGTCTCTATAAGATAGAAACAAGCTGGGAAGTTCTAAAACATAGTGAATAATATGTAGCACCAGTAATTTCCAATAATCTCACTGAATGGAAGAAGTAACAGCCTCTGTGATTCCTCAGCAAGCATTTAAATAAGTAACATTTAGAGTGTTATGTTTTTAGGTGCCCATGAAATTTGTTCAGAGCCTTTTTGAACATTGATTCCCCCATCATTATGCCATTTCTTTCTCCACTTTTCCATCTCTGTTGTCTTAAAAACACGTAACCACCAAAAAGAGCATATTTAAGGTGGAAGATAAGAGGCTCTCCCGTAATCTAAAAATCTTCTGACCTGGAACTAATGCAGACTAAATGTTACACCACCAGCCTTTCTATTAAATTCCACCCACTACTTAAAATATTTCTATTTATCTAGTTCTTAAAATGCTTCATTTGGCTATTCAGCCTCATGCATTAATGCTTAAAAAGAAGTCACTGAGCCAGGACTAGGAACATTGTCTTACCTGATTTTTGAAGCCACTAAACTCAGATAACTTTGTTATGTAAATTCAGTAGCTTTTTCTGGTGTAAGTTATGAATATTTATAATAATGGCTATTCTCTTCACAGGGTCCCACAGGTTCAGAAGGAGTGCTAGGCCCTCCAGGAAGAAAGGTATTTCAGTTAATTTCAATAAAGTCTTAGTATATAAAATGCTAACCTAAATGTCTCTTGCTTTACCTAACATGATGTAACATAGTCAAACAGAGACATTGTTTATAATACAATTTGTTCATCTCCCTGTAATAATATAGTCTTGTAACATTAGCCACACTTGTTCTCACTCAAGAGGATAGATATCCAGTGTCACATATGGTGCCTTATTGTGGCAAATGTAGTAATGCACTTTTAGCATGTTATCAAGGGCTAGCAAAGCCAGTTTGCTCATATCCATAACCTTGTGATTTTTGCACTTCTTAAGAATCAAGTTAACTGGGCCGGGGATTTAGCTCAGTAGTTCCAGCACCTGTCTTGCAAGCACAAGGGCCTGGGTTTGATCCCCTGGTAACCACATACAATACTGGGTGTGGAGACTCATGCCCAACAACAATCAGTACCACATACCACAGTGGCGGGCGTGGTGGCTCATGCCTGTAATCCCAGCACTAGGGAGGCAGAGGCAGGAAGATTGCTGTGATGTGAGTTTAAAGCTGAGATCAGGGTCAGTCTGAACTACAAAGTGACATCCTGTCTCAAAAAACCTAAAAAAAAAAAAAAAAATCTCAGATTGCAACACAGAAAAAAGACAACAAAAAGAAAAAAAGAAACAAACAAACAAACAAACAAGTTAACTATCTACCAGCATATTGCCTTCTAGGGAACCTTATAGCTCCCAGAATGAGGCAGAAGCCATGTATAAGCTGACTGCCACCCAGGCTCCCTGTGTTATTTTCCCTAGCCTGTCCAAAGACAACGTTCTCTTCGAATTTAATAGTAAATTTGTTTTTGTCACAGGGCAAGAAGGGGTCTTCAGGTAGACCTGGCTTTAATGGATTCCCACCTATTAAGGTAATGTTGCAAAATGAAAATCTAGGTTAGGAGGTGGAAAGGTGAAGAATTACTATAGAAGCCTACATATGAGATGAAGTGTTTTTAATATTTTGATGTTTTGTGCATCACTCTTTTTTGAAAAAATGCACATAATGAACTTTGAACACACAAGTTTGATGAGTATTACTCAGATACTCTCAACTTCTGGGTTTTATTATTATTTTTAGATTCCCGATAGATAATGTATCCCCTATTGCCAGGTAGTTCCTACCACCTATTGTGGGTATTTCCACTGCATCTACTTCTGATACCTGAGTCTTCCCTTTGGGAAACAGGGATGTGGTTGACATCGTCTGTCTGACATCACACACTAACATGGATAATAACACTAGCAGAGGCCTGGTCCTGTTCAGAGAGGGAAAAAAATGAAATTCTGTTTCTTCTTTAACATGACTTCTGCAGAATGACTTCTGCAAAATAAAATTGAGTCTCTTTTCCTTGTTAGGTTTGCAATTCAGTGTCAGGCCTATCGTTTGCCTTTGTCTCTTTCACGTCTGATATATTAGACTTCAAAATTAATGAATGCTGGGGCCGGAGAGTTAGCTCAGTGGTTCCAGCGCCTGTCTTACAAGCGCAAGGGCTTGGGTTCGATTCCCCAGTAACCACATACAATACTGGGTGTGGAGACTCATGCCCAGCAGCAACCAGTACCACATACCATAGTGCCGGGCATGGTGGCTCACGCCTGTAATCCCCAGTACTCGGGAGGCAGAGAGGCAGGAGGATTGCTGTGATGTGAGTTTGAGGCTGAGCTCAGGGCCAGCCTGAACTCCAAAGCGAGACCCTGTCTCAAAAAAACCTAAAAAAAAAAAAAAAAATTAATGGCTTACCTTGGAAATCAGAGGTCAAAAAAGGGAACTTTTTATTTTTATGGGCACTGACTTTGATAGCACGTATATCTTGTACAATGAGCTCACAGAAATATTTGTGTTTAATTTAATACTTACAGGGTGAAAAAGGTGACATTGGCCCACCAGGGCCAGATGTCTTCACCAGTGAAGATGGTGCAGCAATCCCAGGTACAACTGTTCACTGACTTGACCAGAGAGGAACAGACAAGGAGGAAATTCTATATCCTCTATAATTTTTAAAAGATATTTTGTCAGCCACTGGATTGCTGCTACTACCAAGGAACCCCCACAGGTCCTATGCTTGGAGAATGAAGCAAATTCCAATCTCTGAGCCAGACAAGCCAAGCCCAACCTCTCATTTTTATGTTATATCTATCAAGACTAGAATTTTGGGGCCGGGGATTTAACTCAGTGGTTCCAGCGCCTGTCTTGCAAGCCCAAGGACTTGGGTTCGATCCCCGGTTACCACATACCATACTGGGTGTGGAGACTCACACCCAGCAGCAACCAGTACCACATCCCACAGTGCCGGGAGTGGTGGCTCACACCTGTAATCCCAGCACTCGGGAGGCAGAGGCAGGAGGATTGTGATGTGAGTTGGAGGCTGAGCTCAGGGCCAGCCTGAACCATAAAACGAGACCCTGTCTCAAAGAACCTTAAAAAAATAATAAATTAAAAATAAAAAAGACTAGAATTTTGATCTGCTTGGGCCTGAGTTTGGTTAAAATGATTCTCCTCGTTATGCTTAGGGAAAGGTTAACATCCTCCCCAACCTAACTGGCTTCAGTCCAACACTATGGGATGTCAGGGCCTTATATAAATGGTCCCACAAATGCTCAAGCTTGTCAATTTTGTAGGGAGTGAGGAAGTATCTTTGGCTAAGGGACCAAGTTGTTGAGAGCCTTTAATAGGATGATACTTGCTTTTTGTTCTTCTTTTCCTACTTATTGTGCATATCCACCTCTTCCCCTTTTCTTCTCCAAAGATTCAGATGCCCAGTGTCTCCAGTTTCTTCTTGCTTGACCAAAGGCTTCTACCATAACGCCTCGTCCACTTGAGTCTCTTTAACTTATTCCTCTCTCCTCATTATATCAGGCCCATGCCCTTGTTTGATTAATAAGTAATTGACAGTGGATTTCCATGTTCCACTGTCAGGAAATCTATATGTATAATATTAATAGTGGACTTCAACATCATAATATGAATGATGAATATTACAAATTAGTAGTGGTGAAAGATCTTCCCTAGTACTTAATAGATCTTATCACAAGAAGAAATCCCTGACCAGGCCAATTCTAAACACCAGTGGACCCATAGCTCTGTTAAGCCCATTATCACTATTAGCATTCGAGAGACCTAGAAAGGCCAGAAAGAGCCTTTTATCCATACAACAGCTCCCTGGATCACTTCTTGGGAATTCTGTGGCATTGTGGTCTCTCCTGTGTATACAACTTTTTTCATTGTAATTCCAGGGTATCCCGGAAATCCCGGTATGCAAGGCCTCCCAGGTATTAAAGGAGATGAAGGCATCAGGGGCCAGCGTGGCCCTTCTGGAATCCCCAGCCTTCCAAGAATACCAGGTGAAACAAACTAACCCATCTTCTGCACACATCAGTCCTCCATCCATGTTTGTTCTTAGTATTTCTTGCTATACTAGATAGGCTGTCCCACTGCCAGCCCAGTGCTGCTGTGTGCGGAGATAGTGCCTGGGAACCTGAGTCCTACTTTTCAGCTTTCCTTTGACTCAACTAATATACCACAGCTGGATAGGCAGTTCTAGACTTTCACTGAGGTTTGGAGCTACCACAGGTCTGAATTGGCAGCTTGAGTCTGGTCTTTCTTCTATGAATGTGTCGTCATAGTTAACACTTGCCCAAGGGGTCTACTGAAAGTATAAAGTAAAAATTTATATTCAGATGTTCAATGTAGGCTTAAGTCACTCACTAAATGGTCCCAGGATCCTATGTGACACTGTGAGCCAATCATCAGAGGGCACACCCATATGTCATTCTATAGTTACTAACAGAGAAAGACTATGCCAGCATCTATAGGTTAGGCTATCCAAAATGGAAACCACGCAGATATTACTTTTAAAGTTACCAGTTTGTAAATGCATCTTTTTAAGGATATCTGTTTTTTAAATAGCCATTTGGAAAAGGTACAGCTGGCTCAGCACCAAGGTGAAAAGAAATCAGGAAAATTGAGTATATAAATATAAGTTTTCCTCTTGATTTTGCCACTAAGAAACTGTGCCCCTGATTGTTTCCTTTCTCCTTTGTCTCAATTTCATATCAAATTAGGCTAATTAATCCTTAAGGACCTTTCTAACTGCAATGTAAGAGAAAGGCAAATATTTTCCTGAATTCTTCCCTTGAGTTCCATGCCACTGATCAGAGTGGCCCCTGAGGAATAGCATGATATGAACATTTGTGTGTGGGCCTTCCTTTCTAGGTGTTCCAGGTGCCATAGGGCCAAAGGGATTGCCAGGTCTGAAAGGGGACCAAGGAAATCAAGGGCAGACAACAATTGGAGAAACTGGTCTTCCTGGCAGAATTGGTTTCCCGGGCCTGCCAGGTCTACCAGGCCCAACTGGTAAGTTGTTCATGTTTTCTTTGGTCTTGAATCCCAGGCATGTTTCATAGTACAAAAACATCATGATTTTTGAGGGAAGTTCTCACAAATAAAACAGCTCAACCAGCATACATGATAACTGCAAAAAGCCAACAAAAAAGCCTCCATTCTCTCTGGGTGAGCCCTGCTTCCACTGGTGTCAGCTATGCAGCAGTGTTCTTCATCAAAGAACAAGTCATCTAGGACCATCATAATGATCAAACACCACCTAATGCCTTCCAAATTCTGTAGCCATTTCCCTTTCATCTTTCACCAGTCTCAGTATCTACTCTGAGGCTTTTCATCTCCCAAAGAAGCAGCACTATCCCTTTTAAGCTTCCTCTAGTCTGGGAGGGAGGGAGGTGCTGAGCACCTAATAGAGGAAAAGTCATGCCTGCATCCTCAAGGTAGCTGCCGAAAGCCTCTGGGGAGCTGGGGAGTGTAGTTCAGTGGTAGAACATTTGCCTGGGATACATGAACCCTGGGTTCTATCCCTAGGGCCAAATAAAGAAATAAAGCTTATAAGAGTCTGTTCTTCTCAGGTAGATTCTGAGAGAAAGGTTTGAAATATTCCCTTCATACTGTAAATCTCTTGACCACTTCAGTTTATACCCCTTTCCTCTTTTGTCATAAGGGAGTTTTCTGGAGTATGTATTGGCACTGCTGAGTTATTGAAGCTACTTTGCTCATCTTTGAATGCCCAGTGTCTAATCTAGTGCCTGGAACACAGTACACACTTTGTAAGCAGTTGTAGAGGGAAGGGAGACAACACAGGATATGTTAGCTCTTGCCACAGACTTAGGGGTCCCTGTCATAGATATTTTGAGTCTTGAGGCTTTCCTGATTGAGTTGCAGGGCTGAAGCAAGAGCTGCCACTCTCACATTTCTTTTTCCTGCAGGTCCAATGTCTAAGATTAGGACTTTACATGGCACAGAGTCAGGATTTCCTGGTCTCCGAGGAGAACAAGGTCTTAAGGGAATCCCAGGCCACAAAGGAGTAAAAGGTAATTCTGCCTCTTTGAGTTTCCTTGTTCCTCAAACCTCCTAAACAAGGCTTTTATTGAGGATGAGTGAAACAATAGCCTTGGGAACCCAAATGGAAGCAATCTTGGCTCTTAAGGGAGGATTGGATGGTAGGATTCTTGGAAGCATTATAATTAAGACTGAGGCTGGTAGTTAAGTCACACAGGACTGAGTGGTTGGCAGGCCACTCTTCCTACTCACTGCACCTACAGATGTTATAGCTGGAGACCTAAGGTGTTATAGCACAGCCTGTCCCAGTTTGCAAGGCCAAGCAGTGGAAGCCAGTTATCATCTTTGTTTAAATCAAAGAGCTCTGAACATGTCAAGACTTGAGATTCTGAAAAAACCAACTGCTCCAAGAAAACAGCTCCAGTCTTCACTGATGCTGAAGAGCCAATCAGTGAGCATACTCTTCAGCCGCACTACTTCTCTCCAACTCTTCCTGCCTGTGGCTGTATCTGCATACCTTCCTCTGCAGGGAAGATGTTCAAATAAGTCAACTATTTATGGCTGCAGCCCAAACTAGGGTGGTAGGATAGGTGATGCCACTGACTGAAGAAATGTTTAGAGATGGCCTAGCAGTGATGGCAAATCTTTTAGTGCTTTCAAAGATAAGAGTTCACTGTAGCACATGTGCCAAGGGTTTGCCACCACTAGCCTAGGGGTTTGATTATCTGAGATAATCTCCTGCTCTCTGAGGGAATTAATGACTCTCATCAGCCTCAAGGAGAGAAATTTTAACTTACTCCTCTCCTTTCTTGTTACCCTGTCAAATAGTGTCACTAAGCATGGGAGCAATAATGTGTAGACCCTCGGTCTTGACATATCTCAGAAAACTGAAATATCTTGATCTCTGCTATTCAGATCCAAGGAAGAATGTGTTGGCCACTTTCCATATTGCTAGGATAAATACTGATATTCACATTTTAAAAGAGGAGATGTGTATTTGGGCTCAGTTACAGTCCATGATTGACAGGCTCCAGGTGGAATAACGTGGTAAAAGAGCCTGTGTGGAGGAGAGCTTGCCCAGGAAGCACACAAAGAGAAGGGAGGGACAGGGGATGGAGGCACACCCTCTCAGGCCCCATGCTCCAGTGACTTGTCTTTTCAGATCAGAGCCCACCTCTTAATAGCAAATAAGCTATATCACACATGATTCAACCACCTTCCTAAAGCCCGACCTATGAACACTTGAGGCTTTAGGGAACATTCTTAATCCAAACCATAATAACATCGGCCTGGCATTTAGCTCAGTGGTTCCAGAATCTGCTTGGCAAGTGCAAGGTCCTGGGTTTGATCCCCAGTAACCAACCACAGTGCCAGGCGTGGTGACTCACTCCTGTAATCCCAGCACTCAGGGCCAGAAACAGGAGGATTGCTGTGAGTTCAAGGCCAGCCTGGGCTACATAGTGAGCTCAGGGCCAGCCTGAACTACAAAGTGAGACTCTCTCTCAAAAATTTTTTAAAAAAGACTGACCACGGAACTGGTGTGCTTCTCAATACCATTCTCATTTCTAAAACAGAAACAACTATAATGCTACCCGTTCTGTATATCCATGGGGCCTAAACATTTTCGTTAAGTCTAGAATAGTAGTAGTGATCTTCAAGTTTCATCATACATGAATACTCCCCTTGGCAGAAGTTATTAAAATTAAATTCTTGGGTTTGGACTCCTGAGAATCTGGCTGATTAGGACTGAGTTCTGCCTCATAAACAAACTCACAGGTGACTCATGCAGGAGGTCCAAGGATTGTAGTGGATAAACCCAACTTGAGTACTATTCATCCAAAGTGTTTGGGACCAGAAGTGTTTCAGACTTAATAGTCTTCAGATTTTGGAATATTTGCCTAGATCTTATTGTTGAAAATTCCTAACCAAAGATCTAAAACTCAATATATTTCAGATTTCAGAGCAATTAAACTCAACATATGCTAATCTGAAGAATAGATTTTTCTCTCAGAGTTTTGAGGATTATCAGTTTACTAAAAACCGGGATTTTAGGGACACTCACAACTACCTCTGTGGTTACTGATTCTTATTCTCCAGATTATGAGCATGGAAAAAGTAAAGTAGACGTTTGAGCTTTATGGTAGTAATCCCTTTAAACCTCCTCTGATGTACTGTGCCGAAATCACTGTGATGTGTGTAAGCACTTAGAAAGGCATTTTGGTGAAGAGAATCTATGAATGGCTTAGATGTAAGCTGCAGGTCGGTGGCATGCCCCAGCCACATATTTGACACACTGATAATTAGCCCTCTTCCCACACTAATCAAATACATACTCCACAGGTCTCTCCTCCTCAGGCCTTTTTATTTACTCTGAGTCACAAATAACTACTATCAGTTTTTTCTTCTTATAAGGAGGGCACACTTTGTTTTATGTTGTCTATTTTTCCCCCAGGGGACTCAGGATTTTGCATCTGTGATGCTGGTGATCCCAGTAGTGGACCACCAGGGGAACCAGGCCTGCCTGGGCCACAGGGTTTCATAGGCTTTCCAGGCCTTAAAGGAAACAAAGGAGATCCAGGTTCTGATGGTCCACAGGGCCCAGTAGGGGCGCCGGTAAGTCTTGCCAAACTTTGACCTTCAGGAAGCAATGGGTGATTTCAAGGGTCTCTTATTCCCTGCCAGTGGCTTTTCCTAAAGCAACAAAAGATAGACAGATATAACACAAAGCTGCAGGGTTTTTTTTTTTTTATCTTTATTGGTACATTAAATATACACATCATGATTGCACTCCATAATGGGGATTTGTACCAGTATAAGACACAACTTAATTCTCATTTTTTCCCATAGCCCCACCCACCCTACCACCCCCCAATATATATAAAATTTGTTTCCTTACTTTTTTGTTACAATCTCAACATTGTCCCCTTTCACCTTATTTTACATTG
>PVIR01035495.1:0-16142 GCA_004026965.1 Petromus typicus | reverse complement strand
CTCAAACATCATTTTCTCAGAAAAACACTTCCTGGCTCTCATCTTAGCTCAATGTCCACACAACTCTCACAGCACTTATGTACCTACAATTTTATTCTTATTATGTGATTCTTTAATGCTTACCTCTGCTGAGCACAGTGGCACACACCAGTAATCCCACACTCAGGAAACTGAGCCAGGAGGGTCGAGTTTGAAGCCAGCTTAGATTAATGTCAACATCTTGTCTCAAAAAACCGAAAACCAAACCAAAACAAAACAAAATCACCACATTCACAGTACCTACCATTAAGTTTTTAGTATATCACAAGTAATATTTATCGAAAATTTGTCAACCAATGAACAAAAGCCTCCTAAACACTCTAGTGATGAATCCCCATCGGTTCTCTCCATCTCCTTGCTGCTACCAGCTAGCATAGCCCAGGTCTTTACACCTGGAGCTTTTATTACAACAGCACTTCAATAACCTCCTTCCGGTTTTCTGCGCTTCAATCCACATTCACAAGAATAATTTCCTTATTTCAAAAAACACAAAGGGCTGGGGATATAGTTCACTACAAATGTCTTGGGTTCAATAGAAGGAAAGAAAGGTGGGAGGGAGGAAGAGAGGGTGTTTGCTTTTTAAAAGATTATTTCTTCACGAAATAAAATTAACAAAATATATATGTAAAAATAAGAAATTGAACCAAATGTCTGCTATGCTGTGATACTGAAATCTTCATGAAATAATAGTATGTAATACAATCATGTAGCTTAGTTTCTCTTCATTATTTAAACTCAATGATGTAAACTAGGTTTTCTCTTCTTTTTTTTGAGACAGGGTCTCGCTTTGTAGTTCAGGCTGGCCCTGAGCTCAGCCTCAAACTCACATCACAGCAATCCTCCTACCATGCCTCCCAAGTGCTGAGATTACAAGTGTGAGGGACCACACCCCGCACTGTGGAATGTGGTACTGACTGCTGCTGGGCGTGAGTCTCCACGCCTGTTATTGTTATGTGGTTACTGGGGATCAAACCTGGGTTCTTGAGCCTGCATGACAGGCACGGAACCACTGAGCTAAATCCTCAGCCGTAAACTAGGTTTTCTAATGCTAAGTACAATGCTTTTTTCTGAGAGAGATTATTCACATCATTTGCAGTAAGACTCATAGAGAAAGAAATATTATCAGGCCGGGGAGTTAGCTCAGTGGTTCTGGCGCCTGTCTTGCAAGCGCAAGGACCCTGGTTCGATCCCTGGTTAACCACATACCATACTGGGCGTGGAGACTCACCCCAGCAGCAACCAGTACCACATACCACAGTGCCGGGCGTGGTGGCTCACGCCTGTAATCCCAGCACTCGGGAGGCAGAGGCAGGAGGATTGTGATGTGAGTTTGAGGCTGAGCTCAGGGCCAGCCTGAACTATAAAGCGAGACCCTGTCTCCAAAAAAAAAATAGAAATATTATCAAGCTTTTTAAAAATTCATCCATTTCAAAACACTTGCAACACCTGTAAGTAATTTAATTATAATTATATCTGCTTCAATATAACTTTCTATGGAGCTCCAACAGTAAAATCTAAATGTCTCTAGGTAAAAAAAATAATAATAATAAACAGAGCTGGCGATTTAGCTCAGTGATTCAGTGTCTATTTGGCAAGCACGTGGTCCAGAGTTTTGATCCCTGGTAACCACAATGCCGGGCGTGGTGGATCATGCCTGTAGTCCCAGCACTGGGGAGGCAGAGGCAGAATTGCTGTGAGTTCGAGGATAGCCTGGGCTTCATAGTGATTTCAGGGCCAGGCTGAACTCCAAAGCAAGACCCTGTCTCAAAAAAAAAAAAAAAAGAGAAAAGAATAGCCAGTTAGGTATGATGGTACACACCTAAAGCACTCAGGAGACTGAGACAAGAAAATCACACATTTAAGACCAGCCTAAGGAATTTAACAACTTAGAAAGATCCTGTCTCAGAATTTAAAAAAAAAAAGAATGAGAACTAAAAAATGGACTTGCTCATGCAAAGGCCTTGGGTTCAATCACCAGAAACAGGGCAAGGGGACAACCTTAGACATCATGAGCAGAGACTTCAGCCAGGAGTGGTAGCACACCCTGAAATCCTTGCACTCAGGAAATCTCAGTGAGGATCACACTTAAAATATCAGGAGTGCCAGGCAGCTCAGTGCGAAAGCCCAACACCAAAAAACAATACCAAAAAACAAACAAACATCTAGATTAACAGAAGAGTAGCCACTGTTGGGTGTGGTGGCATACAGTGGTGATTGCCGTAATCCCAGCATTTAGGCTGAGGCAGGAAGATCACTATGAATTTGAGGCTAGCCTGGACTATATAAATTCAAGGGCAGCCTGAAAGATCTTATCTCAAAGATGAGAAAGATCTTATCTCCACAAAAACCAAAGTTAAACTAAACTAAAAAAGAGAGTAGATAAAGCTACTAGGCACAACACAACTAGATTATTAATAAGTATGACCCCAGAATGTTTTTTTTTTTTTTTTTGGAGGCAGGGTCCTGCTGTGCAGTTCAGGCTAGACTTGAACTCATGATGTAGTTCAGGCTGGCCTCGAACTTACGGCAACCCTCCTGAATCAGCCTCCCAAGTGCTAAGATTATAGGTGTGTGCCACCATTCAAGAATCTTCTTGAGAAAGAAAACTATTAAATAGTCTTGCTAAATTTAGAACTTACACAGAGTAGAACAGATCTTACTTCCTTATTAAATACAAAATTTTAAATAAATGAAGCCCTTGGCAGTTACACTCTTAAACTTTAACCCTGGCCTTACTCTGTATCAAAACTTAAAAAGATAATGTAGTTTAGGCTCAATGTCTCTGGTCCCAGCTTCTGGGGACACAAGGCAGGAAGATCACATGAGACCAAGACTTCCAACATACCTACAGAACACAGCAAGACCTGTGGAAATTTAAACACAAATATAGAAAAGATTCCAGTTTGTTCCTTCAAATGGAACTAAACAATGATTAAGACTCTTCTGGGTTTTACCTCCCATCCTGTATTACATTAAGAAACATCAGGCAATTCACCCAAAATTAAAATTAAAACTAAGGAGAAAGGATAGAGAAGCACCACACAGTGGAATGAAGCCAGAACCTGTTTTACAAAGGTTCTGAACACTCACCGTGGATGAGAATTTAAAACAAATACTCAGGTCCAGGCCCAGAAGCCGGGCCAAAGGGCAAATTCCTCATAGCGAGAGGGCTCTGTTGTTGAGTTTTACCTTAAGTAAGGAGCCGAAGGTTAAACCCAAGTATTAAACCAAATCCAAGTTTGCACACAGTATAAATTTAGCTAATAATTAATAGGACTAGTTACTTTAAATTATCTAAAAACAATTTTAAAATACATTTAGATATTTTAAAACACATAAACTGCCCTGAACTTTGAACAAAACACCCACAAAGTCTTCCTTCCAGGAAATACTGAATTGCTATCAGATAGTCTGCAACCCTGATCCCTAGCGGAGTTCTCACATCCCACAGGAAGCAGCACTTATCTCACTGTTACAACTGCTCCTTTGTGAATAAGGAAAGTAAAGCAAATGGACTGGCACAAAATCATTTAGTCTCTCTTCTCGGAGAAAAAATAGGAGTGGGGTGTAGGTGCTTGGTACAGGGCACCACAGAACAGGGAACAAAAACTCTGGCCCAAGAAGGTGAGTCTCACACTCGATAATCCAAGGGCAGGCCCCAGGGTCTTGACCCTACAGGAAGTATCAAAGTGGAACCGAGATTACCATACACTGAAGCTAATTCCATATTTTAAATCAAAGAAATTACCATTCTGAAAATTGATCACAAAAAAGCATCTACTTTTCTATACATGTAAAGCAGAAAACTCAGGTGTAGAGTACAGTTTAGAGGCAGAGCACTCGTCTAGCGTGCACCAGTTCCTGGGTTTATCCCCAGCACCACACTCACCCCGTTAGAAGAAATAAAAAGACATATGGGGGACAATTTCTAGACAAAATAGGAAGAATGTAAACTTCCAGACAAGACAAAGCAAAGCCGGTCCTAACATGCCCAAGGCAACTACAGCAGAGCTTGCTAAAGGCGGAGTCCAGTTCTCACTCGGAAAGCATCACCCACGCCCCACAAATCCAAGTCCTGCCCGGTGAAGAAACATCACCACTGCAGGTCAAGAGAGTAGAGCTGATCATTTCAGGGCAGCACTGAGGTGGAGGTGGAAGGATCATTCCAAGTCTGAGGCTGGCCTGGGCTGCACAGTGAGTTTTAGGCTAGCCTGAACTACATGAGACCCTGTCTCAAAAACCCCCCAAAATTAAAAAAACAAACAAAAAAACCTCAGTGGCACAGCTTTTAAGAACAGGATGTTAAACAGGTAGACTTTATGGTACATAAAAAAAATTCTTGACAAGAGTGGGGAGTGATATGGACTTTTTAAAAAAGTAGCAGGCAGGACTTCACTTTCTTCTTCAATGGGCGCTAAGGTCTCCAAAACCCTAGGAGACGAAAGGACCACAAGAGGAGGGCACCCACGTCCCAGATCACCAGCTGGCTGGGAGCTGCCCACAACTTATCCATGTAGCTATTATTTTGGGTTTTGTTGTAATGGTTCATTCTGCTCTAAATAACACATACACTGAAATCTATTTTTTTTTTTTTTCCCGTAGTAGGGACTGAATCCAGGGCCTTACAAGGCAAATGCTCTACCCCAAGCTACATTTCTTTTTAACTGTGAAGTAAGTATATTTTATATACACACTAGGATCACATTCAACATTGAGAATTTGTACCAGTATACGACACGACTTCTCATGTTTTCCCACCCATCCTACTACCCTTCACTCCCTATAAACATGAGTTTTGTTTCCCTTTTCCGAGCTACGTTTCTAAAGCCTCTATTTCTTGTTTGTATCTTTCCCTTCTCTCCTGTGGTACAGGAGTTACACTGAAATAGATTCCCCAGCTTCCTCTATACCCTTTTAGGTTTTTGAGACAGGGTCTCATTATGTAGTTCAGGCCAAACTTGAGGTCACTACTATCTACCCCAGGCTGGCCTCTCACTTGCAGCAATCCTCCTGCCTCAGCCTCTAGAAGGCAAGGATTACAAATGTGCACCACCATGCCCAGCTGCAAGCCCTTCTTTTGATTTTTGTGGGGTTTTTTTTGTTCAGAGAATCGAATTCAGGACCTCCCACTTTGCCAGGCAGGTGCTGGGCTGTTGAGCTAAGTCCTTGGCCCCTTTTTCTTTTTTTGGTATTTTATTTTGACACAAGGCCTTTCTAAGTCACTAAGTTGCCCAGGACAGGCTCAAACTTGAGATCCTTCAGCTTTAGCTTCTCAGAATCTAGGGCTGGAAAGTACCATCATGCTTGGCTTACTTCTTCTTGCTTCATTACAGCAAAGGTGATATGCCATATTGAAGTTCAACGTTTCTTTCTTCACTTATTATCAGGTCTTAAAGATCTCTGCACACATGACATAAGGAGCTTCTTTTCCATTGCATTACAATAGGTCCTTGTATGAATGCACTATAATCTATTTAATCACTTCTTTACTGGCAGGTATTGGGCTATTTCCAATTGTTTGCTATTACCAGAAAGTGCTTCTACATTGATCATACTGCTTATAAATAAGTTTATCTAAATAAATTTTCAGAAACAAGACGCACAGGCCAAAAGATACACATCTTATACACACATAAACAATATATATTTGTAATTTTGGTACATAATTGCTATGCTTTTCTAACAAATTTCCCTCATTCACTTATATTTAATACATAAGAAGTTAAAATTCAAGGAGTGCTTATTTCACTCTCACTCATGAAGGATTAAGTACAGTACCATGGGAAATATCTTACTTTGACTAGACAAATTGCACAAATACTCTTTAGTCACTGGACAACAGGCAGCATAAGACTATGATCTCCAGGTCAGGAAATGAACCATTTGGCTTCCTCACTGCCTGCGAGTGGTTTGCTGGATACTAAAGAAGCCGCGGGAACCCAAACGAGCCCTGCCAATCTTAGCAGAGGAGGGAACCACAGTTCAGGGCATCCAAAGTGATTAGAATTTACAAGACTGAATGTAGGAACCAGAAAGCAGAAGAGGAGAAATCAGAAAAGCACAAGGGATCCCTTGAGCCCAACAAATATCTACCACATTTACCAACAGGAGAGCCAGATGTGGTGCTGCACGTCTGCAATCTCAGCGCTTGGGAAGCAGAGACAGGAGGGTCACTGGGAGTTTAAGGCCATCCTGAGCTACACAGTGAGTTCAAGACCAGCCTGAACTGAACTATAATAGTGAGATCTTGGGGGGTGGGGGGTAATGGATATTGCTAATAAGAAGACAATGTAATCAACACAAAAAGTACCAAGAAATTACCAAGATGGTGGGATTAACATGAGGACTCTTTCCTTTGGTGCCAGGGGACTGAACCCAGGCCTTATGCACACCAGGTTAGTGCTCCATCATTAGTTACATCCCCAGTCCTTCCTTTTGGCTTTTCTTTTTTGTTCTCCATGTAAGACAGGTGATACAAGTACACTGAAGGATGTAAAGGAAAAGAAAAACACAATGAAAAGAAAAGTGGGACATATTTTTACTCCCCCCACCCCTGTATTGGAGATTGAACTCAAGACCTTGCAATTGCCAGGCAGGCATGGAACCAACTGAGCTATATCCCCAGCCTGCAATATATTTTTAAATGACCACAAATGAAACAATATGTAAAATGAAATATAACCAGCCAGTCGTACATGCCTGTAATTCTAGCACCTGGAAAACTAAGGCAAGAGGATCACTGTAAGTTCAAGGTCAATCTGGGCTCACACTGAGTCCAAGGTCAGCCTGGACCACAGAGTAAAACTGTCTCTAAAAACAAAAGAAAAGAAGAGCCTAGGGTGGCCAGAGATTTAGCTCCATGGTTGTGGTGCCTCCCTTGCAAGTGCAAGGTCCCAAATTCAATCCTCAATAACCACATACCACAATGCTGGGCATGGTTATTCACATCCACAGGAATCAGTACCACACACCACAGTGCTCGGTGTGGTGGCTCACGCTTGTAACCCCAGCACCTGGGAGGCTGAGGCAGGAGGACTGCCTTGAGTTCAAGGCTGGCCTGGACTACAAAGTGCGACCCTGTCTCAAAACACTTTAAACAAAAGAAGAAGACGAGCTTAAGAGAGCAAGAAGAAGGGCTTGAAGGATAATGGACACAGTATATGTTCAAATATGTGCTGATTTACATAGAAATGTAGAACAAGGCAGTAAGGCATAATAATGTGTAAATATACCTGCTATGAAAACGTGAACATTGGCTGAGAGGCTGCACTTGAAAATATTTTGAATTTTAAAAGACTTGGGTTGGATGTGAGTTTGAGGCTGAGCTCAGGGCCAGCCTGAACCACAAAGCGAAACCCTGTCTCAAAAAACCTAAAAAAAAAAAAAAAAAAAAAAGACTTGGGTTGGATGCTAAGCTCTGTGTGACCTAAACAGACACAAGGTCTTTTTATTTTGTGGCCCTTATGTTCTTTCGAAATGAAGTCTCACTCCTCAAATTCCTGGGCTCAAACAAGCCTTCCACCTCGGCTTCCAAGGTAGCTTAGACTTCAGGTACTATCATCTCACCCACTCAGCTTCGCTTTTTTGCTTTTATTTTTTTTGAGACAGGGTCTCATTGTGTAGTTCAGGATGTCCTGAACTCACTATCTAACCCAGGCTGGCCTAGAACTCATGACAACCCTCCTGCCTCAGCCTCCCAACTACTAGGATCACAGGTCTGTGCCACCATGTCCAGCTATGCCTCGGTTGTTTGTTTTGAAGCCAGAGCCTCATCCTGCAGCCTGGTCAGTCTTGAACTGAACACTGGAGTTAGCGGTTAGGAGCAGGCACCACTGCATCCAGCTTCCAGCTTGTTTTTTAATCTGTGAAGTAAGACTGATACCTCTATCTATTCCACACAATTATCAAGAAGCACAAAATACATCTTTTGAAAAGGCTCTATAGTTTGAGCCCAGCCTGAGTGACTTAGCAAGATCTTGTGTCAAATTAATAACAAAGGGTTGAGGATGTAGCTCAGTATGAAGACCCTGGGTTCAAGGCTCTTTATAAGGGTGGGGGTTCAGAACATGTTATTTTAAGAAACAGAAACTTCAGAAAGAAATAATAAAAAAGAACATATGAGGGCCAGGGATTTAGCTCAGTGGCAGTGGGCCTGACTCACAAGTGCAAGATCCTGAGTATGAAACCTGGTATGAGGGGGTGTTATTTTATATTAAAGAAAATTCTCAAGTCAATTTTTCCATGAATATAATTGATTATGCCAAAAGCAAGAAGTAAGCCAATACTTTACAAATGAATGTGTAAAAGCAGAAGATAATCCACATTTTGGTCCTGCACACAGATAAATCAATTGAGAAGCTGAAAAAATTTTCAGAAAGATTCACAGAGTGAATGAAAACCCTTCCCTCAAATGACTTAATTTCTCCAGATCCTACTCTTAACAGCAGTTTTAAGATAATACAGAAGAAAACAATGAAACTGCTGTAAACACAGGTATTGTGCACTCAAATGTAAAGATTAGGTTGGAACAAAATAAAAATGCCTTTTTTTTTCTTTGAGACAGGGTCTTGCTTTGTAGTTCAGGCTGGCCCTGAGCTCAGCCTCCAACTCACATCACAGCAATCCTCCTGCCTCTGCCTCCCAAGTGCTATAACTCGACCCTCCCCAGAAGGCCACAACAATGCTCAAGTGATGTAGACCTCTTTGAGCTCGCTATAAATTCATAAACTAGCTTTTCATATTAAAAGTCCAAGTCTGGGGCTAGGGATTTGGCTCAGTGGTTCCGGCGTCTGTCTTGCAAGCACAGGGGCCTGGGTTCAATCCCTCGTAACCACATACAATACTGGGTGTGCAGACTCACGCCCAGCAGCAATCAGTACCACATACCACAGTGCTGAAGCGTGGTGGCTCATGCCTGTAATCCCAGCACTTGGGAGGCAGAGGCAGGAGGATTGCTGTGATGTGAGTTTGAGGCTGAGCTCAGGGCCAGTCTGAACTACAAAGCGAGACCGGCCTCCAAAAAAAACTAAAAGTACGAGTCTGCCTATGAGTGCAGAGTGGCTGCCTGCAGAGCCCACAGTTGGTGTGTGGGAAGGACCAGCTCCCACACCTTGGTTACCCCAGAAATCTCAGCGATCCATGACACTATGCCATCTTGGATGGCGAGACAATAGTGCAGCTAAGGGCAGCATGACTCATACAGAAAATTTCTGTGGGACAAAAATCAGTCAATGGGAAGAAACAAATTTCCCATGAATCAGTGAGCTGCTCCTATCTGGATGTCTTGTTCCCTCGTTGCTAGGACCCTGGTCGCGTCAGTGCTCTCCACCTCAGTGTTCCCTGCCTGCCCGACGCGTTCCAGACGCTGCATGATCAATAAAGAGTGGCGAGGTCGAGGAGATGGTATCTTAGACAGGCAAGAGCTCTGACCATCCTGGTCCCCCATTTGTGCACTAAGATCTTGTCCTCTTTAATACTACCCCTTTTACCGCTGGGCAGGTGACTGGAAGTCTGTGCAGCTTCCAGGACTCAGTTTAAGTGTGCGTATGGACAGCAAGATGTCTAGACAGCTGGTGAAAAGTCAGGCTGTAAGTATAGGCTAAGAGTATCAGGCCAGGGAATGTGAATTTATTTCCCTAAGAAAAAGGGAACTGCAGCAGTATTTTTTCTGACTTCCGCTTTCTCTTTCCTAATTTCTATTTCACATATAATTTCAATTTAAAAGTAAAAGTCTACAAGAGTATAAATTATTAAAGCTTCATATGATTTAAAATACAATTGCCAAGGTCCAAGGATATAGCACAGTGGCACCGCAAATGACTGGCAAGCTCAAGGTCCGGAGTTCAATTCCCAATACTGAAGGGGGAAAAAGTCTGCCGTACAAAAATAAACAGGTCCTCCTGAACTTATCAAAGAACTTTAATGTTTATATAGAATTTCCTTTATTAACCCTGCTGCCTAAACCATCTCTGCAAAGCTTACAGACTGAAAGAGCTGTGAAGTAGGCTTAATTTTTTTTTTTTTGGTCAGACAGGGTCTTGCTATGTAGTGTAATTGGGCCTTGAACGCACTACCAAGCCTAGGCTGGCCTTGAACTCATCGCAATCTTTCTGCCTCAACCTCCTGAGTCCTGGGACTGCAGGTTTGCACCATCATGCCTGGCTAAACGGTTATTTCTTAAACTGCCACCAAATTCATTATGTCTTCAAGTTCACTTCTTTGTTTCCTCCAAGAATGAAAGACGAAGGGTAGGCAAAAACAATTTTTAAAAACTGTTTTAGGGCCTTAAAATTCAGCTACATCTGTAGCCACCTCATGTCCCACTCGCAACACTTCTCTGTTTTGACAGATCTTGCTAAGTCATCCAGGCTGGGCTTGGAGTTGTGATGCTCCTGCCTCAGCCTCTCTGAGCGCCTGGATTATAGGCGTGCACTGCCACGCCCATCTTGGCGGATTAAGAGACTGCACCATGGAGGAGCTGTCCTCACTGGGGGATTAACGCAGGGAGGCTCAGAGCAGAGTGTGCTGTTAGGACGGGAACAGCGGCCTATCTGGGGGCTGCCCCTGGAGGCTGTCTCCAGCTGGGGCTCTGCTCCGCTCTGCTTCCGGCTGCCATGGTCTAAACAACGCTGTTCCCCCCTTCTGCCTCAGAGCCAGAGCCAGGCGAAACCTCTCCTGTGAGAGGCTGCGGGTATCAGGCCCTCCGTCCCAGCGAGAGGAAAGCCAGCCACGACAGGGGTCAGTTGGGAATAAAGGGGCCCCACGTGTACTCACGGACACTGGTACAGAGTTTCTTGTTTCGGCCTGTACTGATTTGGGTAGAGGGAAGCAGAGGGAGAACATACTGGAAAGACAATCAGAAAGGAAAATGGCCAGAAAGAAATCACCATTGAGCCATAAAAATCCTTCATTAATTCTAAGGAACAGAAAACAGTCTATTTTGTTTGGTGAGACAGGGTTTCATTGTGTAGTCCAGGCTGGCCTCAAACTTAGTGATCCTCCTGCCTCAGCCTCCTGAGTGCTAGGACTGTAAGTGTGTGCCACCATGTCCAGCAAGAACAGTCTTATTAACTATGAAGCCATCAGCACAACACATGAGATATAACAGATGCTCAATACATGCATTCATTTATTTGTACTGGGGATTGAACCCAGGGCCTTTGCATTGACCTATCTCCTCTTATTATTATCTTCTTAAACTCCTGGAGATTATAGGCATGTGGCACCAGGTCATGGCTAAACTTAATATTTGTACTCTAATATTACAGGCTGTTCCATTGGCCCAAGAAATGTTGCAATTTAGCAATTTAAAAGCAAAAGTCTTTACCAATTACTTTCTCTCTGGAAAGTCACCAACTTGCAGAAAAACTACAGCGCATTGTTAAAAAAAAAACAAAAAAACCCCAACCAACATCACACAGATAAAGAAAAGCAATGCCTCTGTATTTCAGCTGGTAAAAGTTGTTTATAATAATTTCATTCCACAGGGCCGGGGATTTAGCTCAGTGGTTCCAGCGCCTGTCTTGCAAAGCACAAGGGCCTGGTTCGATCCCTGGTAACCACATACCATACTGGGCATGGAGACTCACGCCCAGCAGCAACCAGTACCACATAGCACAGTGCCAGGCATGGTGGCTCACACCTGTAATCCCAGCACTCAGGAGGCAGAGGCAGGAGGATTGTGATGTGAGTTGGAGGCTGAGGTCAGGGCCAGCCTGAACTACAAAGCGAGACCCTGTCTCAAAAAAAAAAAAAAGAATTAACAACATTTGGCACGATTGGTGTTTTTTTAAACCTTTACCTAGTGTCCGCCTCCTTCCCCCCTCCATAATCTCAAACTGTGCACATTTAAATATCTGGTAAAGCTGTGTGGTGGCCCCTGCCTGTAATCCCAGTACTCAGGAGGCTGAGGTAGGACTGCCTGTGTGCAGGCCAGCCTGGGTACATAATGAGCTTGGGCACAGCTTGGGCTACGTAGCAAGATCTCTCTCAAAAAAACAAAACAATCTGGTAAAGGCTACACCAAAATGGGAGGGGCTCCTGAACCTTCCCTCTTAGCTACATTCCCAGTCCTTTTATATATATATATATATTTTTTTTTTTTTAATTTTGGGACAGTACCAGCCTGAACTATAAATCAAGACCTTGTCTCAAAAAAAAGAAAAAAAAAAATTGAGAGTGTCTCACAAAGCTGCTGAATTGGCCCTGCTGGGCTTGACTCTGAATCCTCCTGACAGCCTTCCACAGCATTACAGCCATCCAAATGTTCTTTACTTTCAAAGCTTTCTTAACTGGAACTTTGAAATGAGTAAATAAAAGGTGTGAAGAGTTATGATCCATTTTACATTTCTTCTAAGACAGCAAACAACACATTATCTTTAATAAACAATTTCAATCTTCAACAATAAAGGAGAAAAGGCAAGGAGAGACCATTTATAGATATGAAAACTAAAAATTTAAGAGATTAATCTGGCTATGGTATAGTGAGGTAAGCAAACTAGTATTTGATTCCAGGACCATAGTTATAAAGCCCATTCTGTTTTTCCACCTAGTGCACTGCATTTCTTGCTCCCTCATCTTACAAGCTGCACATAACTTCCCAGGACTACCTTTTCTGACTTGTGTTTCCTATGTAATGGGCACCAACTCCCTGAAGGGCATGAATCAACACCTGGCAGGTGTGTTCATTATTAAACTCTCCATTACATCCTCTTTTCCATCCTTCAAGTCACTGTCTGCCTCCTGTTGTTGCACACTTTACAAAGCTTATTTGATCTGTGCAAGAACTTTATTTCAGAATCCTGTTATATTGATTTATAGTCTGACTTTCTACTTTCATAACTTCGCTTTACAGTACTGGACATCAAACCCAGAGGGGGCCACACAAGCTAAGGTAAGTACTCTACCCCTGAGAAATATACCCAGCACTGTTTTTCTACTTTATGTATGTTTTTTTTTTTTTCCAGTACTAGGGATCAAACTTGGACCATCCTGTTTCCAAGGTATGCAAAGTACCACTGAGTTAAATCCCTGGCCCTCTACTATAAATTATAAATGAAACTTTCTGTCAGGGACATGGTAGAACACCCTGTAAATCCAGCTCTCTAAAGAGGATCACCCTGAGCTCAGGGTCAGCCTGGGGCTACAGAGTAAGACCCTGTCTCAAAAAACCAAAACTATTAAAAAATTAGAAAATAAATAAAACCTGCCAAAATAGTATTCTGTAAACATGATTTCTTTTTCTTTCTATATTTTTCTCCTTATTTTTGAACTAATTTATAGCTTGCATTCTGCTTTAAAAAATAAAAAGGGGAGGGGTTAGGGATTTAGCTTAGTAGTTCTGGCATCTGCCTAACAAATATAAGGTCCTGAGTTCCATCCCTTGTACTACATACTACCATGCCGGGTGTGGTGGCTCTTACCTGTAATCCCAGCATTCGGGAGGCAGGAGGATTGCCAAGAGTTCAAGGCCAGCCTGGGCTACATAGTGAGCTCAGGGCCAGTATGAACTACAAAGTGAGACCTAGTCTCAAAAAAGAAAACTAAAATAAATAAATAAATAAAAATGTATGATGGTGCAAGCCTGCAATCTCAAGTATTCAGGAGGCTGAGGCAGGAGGACAGCCTTGAGTTCAAGGCTAGCCTGAACTAGTGAAAATTTGACTCATTAAAAAAAAAAAAATTAAAACAGAGATGAAGATACAGCTCAGTGGTAAGGCACATGCCTCAGAGTAAGGGTTTGGGTTTGATGGGTGATAAAAAAGAAAAGCAAGGTTAATGAAATGAACACTTTATATTCATATTCCCCTTGTAATATTTCTTACATTTCATTTCACTGTTTGTCATGCTTCTAGTTTTAAATATATACCACACTTAAAATAAAAAAAAAAGAAAAGAAAACAAAAAACATTGTGAGGTTTTGTTACCAGTGCACAGACCCAGAAACTTCAGCCAGCCCATTTTCTATGATTCCCCTAGTGGAGGAATGCTCGTTAAGCCTTCAACACGAGGTTTCCAGGTACCATAAATATCACGTATTTGATCTCAACCTACCCTGCTCTCAAGGGCCAGGGATTTAGCTCAGTGATTCCAGCGCCTGCCTTATATGTGCTAAGTCCTGAGTTCAATCCCCCAGTACAAAAAAAAAAAAAATGTTCTGCTTTTAGTAAGATTAAAGCTGAATAAAAAGTAGATGTCTGGTTTCCTGCCTTCATTGTTTTGAGATTCCAGTCCACACTGCTTGTTCCTCCACACTCTATTTTAATGCAGATATGGGGCCGGTACTGGCACAACTCTATGGGCCATCACTTGAGATTCTCACAGAATTTTTATGTATTTATTTTTTTGTACTGAGGATTTAACCTTGGGCTTGAAAGCAGGAACAGGAACCTGACCTCGTTTTTTTGTCGCTGTACCTCAGATCTAACTCACAACACTGCACTTACAAGCAAAGCACGGTGCCACTGAGCTAAACAAAGCCCCAGCCCAACAGATTCTTAAGTCTCAAATTTATCTGACTAAATAAAAAGAAGTCACTTGCCACTTCCAGACTTTTGTTCTGCTTTTGTTAAATTTGGTTTATTCAGACAGGGTCTTTGGATGTAGTTCAAGCTAGCAGTGAACTCTCCAGTTGTCCCGGCTGACCTTTAATTCATGGTGATCCTCCTGCCTCAGCCTCACAAGTGCTGTGATTCCAGGGCTGTGCCACCACACCAAGCAGATTCCGGTTTTATCCATGTATCATTCCTCTCAAATTTACAGTTCATAGATTTAGCACCTTTAAGATATGACCCACCCATTAACAAGATTAGGAGGCATTTGAAAGTAAGAAAAGGAGACTAGGGCAGGAGGATCATTATGAGTTTGCAGCCAGCCTGAGCTAGAGTGAGGTCAAGGTCACCCTGAAATACCTGTAACACCACACTCATAACTGAAATCCTAGCACTCAGGAGGCAGAGGTAGGAGGATTGCCACAAGTTTGAGGATTGCCTGGGCTACACAGTGAGTTAAGGGTCAGCCTGAACTACAAAGCGAGACCTCCCTTAAAAAAAAATCAATCCCCAGTACTGGAATAAAATAACAAAAAGCAAAGAGGAATAATGCTAATATAACAACAACAATAATAAATCTGTCACATTAATAATATATCAATCATATTAATGAGACAACATCTAGGACAGGGCAAATAGAAAATATTCCATAAACCAGGCATGGGTGGTGGTATGTGCCTCTAATTCCAGCTACTGGGGAGGCTGAGGCACAAGAAATACATGTTCAAACTCAGCCTGGGCAATTTAGCAAGACTTTGTCTTAAACTTTAAAAAAGACTGGCTGAGAAGACCCTGGGTCCAATACACAGTAAATTTACAAAGTAGGCCTAAGGATGTAGTTCAGTGGTAGTGCACCCCTGGGTTAAACCCAGAGTACCACAAAAAACAAAACCGGGAGATATTCTAGTGTGAAGGGTCTGGGTTCAGTCTCTGAGTACTTGAGAGAGAGAGAGACAGACAGACAGACAGACAGAGACAGAGAGAGAGACAGGAAGAAAAAGAAAGGGCTAGGAAGCTAGCTCACTGATCCCTAGGTTCAATCGCCAGTACCAGACATACACACAGAAAGAAAGGAGGAAAAGAGGGAGGGAAGGAGGGGCTTTTTAAACACATGCTACTTATCTCCCGTATCCTCCAACACCAAGCACAGCACCTTCAGATGGTAGGAGTCAATAAATGTTTTCTAGGCAAACTTGGTGGCACATGCCTGTAATCCCAACACTCGAGAGGCTGAAGAAGGAGGATTCTGGCCAGCCTGAATTGCAACGCAAGACCCTGTCTCTAAATAAATAAATGAATGAATGTTTGCTAAAAAAAAAAAAAAAATTTGCAAGATAGCCTATGAGCCATTTTAATTGCTTCTTTTTAAAACACATAAATATCTCATTTAAACAAGTTTTCTATTATTGATGACTGAATTTGTTTTGAGCACATTAGGAGAAATGTACAAAAATGTAGCATCTCTTGGACTTTTCAAGTATTATATTTCCTTTTACGAACAATGAATTATTAAGCAGCTATATGCTACAAAGCACTCTCATCAAGAGACTTCTT